>JAVYIG010006048.1:0-125207 GCA_035222895.1 Strongylocentrotus droebachiensis
AACGTGAAGAAATGTGGAGGAACTCTGTTTTACTACTGTTTAGCTTCAGGCTATTTAGCTGCGACCACTCCTTGATGGCGTGTATACAGTTTAAGATTTCAGTAGTTGGATCAAAATCATTAGACTTTTTAAAGGACACATACAGTTTGCGTATCATCCGCATAGAACATCTTTTGTATATGAAACCTATCTATTATGGACTCCAGTGGAGAAATATAAAGCGTAAACAAAATGGGACCTAATACAGATCCTTGCGGAACACCTTGAGTTAAAGAGTGGGTGGATGATCGTTCATTTCCAATAATAACACGATGGCTTCGGCCCAACAGATACGATTGGAACCATTTCAGAGCCTGGTCATGAATTCCAAATTTGTGTTCCAAACGCTTCAAGAGAATGTCGTGATTTATGGTGTCAAATGCCGATGAAAAATCTAGTAATATGAGAATTACTTCTTCACCCTTGTCTAATGACATCAGTAAATCATTTGTGACCCGAAGAAGAGCTGTTTCGACTCCATAAAACTGACGATAACCTGATTGGAATTTGGCATAAAGATCATTTTCTTTAAGATAGGCTTGCAACTGGGAAGCTGCAAGCTTTTCTAAGATCTTGCAAAGAATCTTAGGTTAGCGATTGGACGATAGTTCTTTAAGTCTTCTATATTCAAAGAATTTCCTTTTAATTTTGGTAGGATATTGGCACACTTAAATTTATCGGGGACGCACCCAGTTACAAACGAATCATTAACAATAGTTGTCATGATTGGAACCAATTCACTCTAAGAATTTTTTAAGAAAAGGAGTCGGAATGGGGTCAAGATCGCATGTCGTTGAGGAAGATTTCATAATACAACTACGTACTTCTTCATCAGTTACTGTTCTGAAATGCCCAAAGATGATGACCTGTATGGCTCTTCGACAAAACAGAATTCAGTAGCATTTGAGGTGGAGGACTGTAGCTGATGTGTGATGTTTTCTACTTTCTCGGTGAAGTACATAACAAAGCGTTCTGCTAATGAGTCACCAGTGCCATCAGTAGTTGGAATAGTTAGAGAAGTGGTAGGCCGCGTCAACTGTTCAACCTTCTTAAAAAGTTCACGCGGGTACATTCTCTAAGCTGGTCACGGTGATGCTTACTCCTTGCAGATCCCAGCTGGTTACTGTAATGATGGGCTGCTTTTCGGAAATTCTCACGCTGAATTTCCAATCCATTCGGAAAAGCTTTTCGTTCTAGCGCTCGGAGTTCCCGCTTGAGCTGACGGAGATCATCACAATACCATGGAGATTCAGGTCGACTTGTGATGGTGCACGTAACTTCAGGGGCGCGAAGCGCGGAAGCTTTGACGTTTCATTAACTATTAAAGAAAGAAGACGATTCGTTGTACCGTTCTCGACTCTTAATCCTCGTCTGAATTCGGGTCCCCCCCCCCCCCCCTCCAGCGCCAAGCGCGGATGCTTTTAAGTTTCATAAGATTATGATAGAAAGAAGACGATTGGCTGTACAGTTCTCGACTCTTAATCCTCGTCTGAATCCAGGTTCCCCCCCTCCCCTCCAGCGCCAAGCGCGGAAGCTTTTAATTTTCATTAAATCATTAGAGAAAGAAGACGATTCGTTGTACCGTTCTCGAAAATAATCCTCGTCGGAATTTAGTTCCCCCTCCATCCCGCGCAATGCTCGGAAGCTTTTACGTTTCATTAACTCATTAAAGATTCGTATTACCGTTCTCGCCTCTGAATTCAGGTTCCCCCTCCCGCGCGAAGACGATGCGTTGTACCGTTCTCTATACTCTTAAAGATAAACTTGAGTTCTGGTAAAAAAAGAAAATGAATTCTCACAGAATCTAACGAAACTTACACTGAATGTTCAAGATTACAAATAAATGTCATGTGCCAAACAATTTTGGAAGAAAATGTATACTGGCTGAAAAGTGAGCATAGAAAGATAAGGAAATCAGGGTAGTACTAGCCCCGACACCATGTGTGTTGTCCCATATAAATCTTTCAATGTAAGTGATTGTTACTTTACCAAGACTCTGCCAAATTTATGATGATTTTGATGACTCCAGAACCTTGCATTACACACCATTAGGCCCCCCCCCAAAAAAAAAATGGTTTGGTTGTCCTCGATTGCTTTTCTGGAGTAGGGGCGGGCGGGCGGATTTTTTTGGTTTTTATTTTTTTTTTTTTTTTTTTTAACATCATTTTTGTGTCTTTTTTTTCTTTTTTTCTTTTCCCCCCATTTTTTTTTTCCACAAAAAAATAATAATTGGGATTGTCAAACATTTAAACAAACAAAGTCTATAAAACACTTTAATATGGTAAAAGACTAGTTTTATGTACAATGAATATCAAGACCAACACAGAAAGTATTTTGGGCTTTGAAATACACCACCTTTTAAATCTCCATTGTACTACTTATGGCTACTTGCGCCCTCTATGTAGCAAACAATGCCTAATCGGTGACCATTGGTCGCCCATGATCCTCTTTATCTTATATTAACTGAGAGCTGATTTGATGAGATAAGTACCTGTCCAGTGACCCTACAGGGTGGTCTAATCCCTCCTGTAAACTAGTACAGATGGGCTTTAAAATGAGTTTAACTAATGCTAAGAACCTGATTTGAATGAACGGTATTTTGACATAGAAAAATAAAAATGGAAGGTTTAATAAATACCTAATTGCGTACTGAAAAGACAAAAATGGCAACGGGACGCATTTCGATCCTTGCAAATGCATAAAATGGTATGTTTGGCATTTAAGATTGGTCCCCCCAAAAAATGAATAAAAAAATAAAACAAAATTGAATAAAAAAAAAAAAAATTGAATAAAAAAAATATATATATATAAAAAAAAAAAAAAATAATACGAGCGACCCGAAAATGACGAGCGGGCGGTCGAGGACAACCAAATGATTTTTTTTGTTTGGCCTTACTTACATGCTATATGATCAACTTTTCTGATCCATTCCACACCTTTTCTTTCACATTGCAATCGCATTACCAGAACTCAAGTTTATCTTTAATCCTTGTCTGAATTTCAAAGATGTTCTTTGTCTGCTCCTTTTGCTTCCTACGTCCTCTTCCGATTTGGGGGGGAACGCCCCCCCCCCCACCCCCCCCCCTGGCTACGCGCCTGCGTTCAGATAAACACATTTTGATACCTTGTCCGACCCCGCAAGCTCAGGGGTTTAAGGCAATAAATTACGGTCAGGTAAGCATTCAGGGGCCCGCCCTTAGGGCCCCTGGTGGGGGTCGAGGCGGCTTGAGCCGGCCCCGGAAGCTAAGGGGTTTTAGGCGTTAAATTAAGGTCAGATGAGCTTTTTGTGTGTTATACCTTATTATTTTGTGACACTGGCAGGTCACTATTTGGCGTGGGGTCCAGGGGGCGGAGCCCCCCAAAATCAGGGGTTTTAGGCATTAAATTACCGTCAGATGAACATCTAAGGGCCCGCCGTAGGGCCCTAGGTGGAATCCAGGGGGCAGAGCCCCCGGAAGCTTAGGGGTTTTAGGCATTTAATCACGGTCAGATCAGCATATTTGATGCCTCATTATTTTTTAACACTGGCAGTTAATATAACTATTCTTTCTTTCTTGCTCTCCTTCTATTTTATTTCTCTTTAATATACTTTTTCAAAAAAAGTGGGGGGGGGGAGGGGAGGGAGCTCGAGGCTCCCGATCGCGGCCTTACCTCGGGCCCTGACATATAGGAATCTCAAGAATCAGATTTCTTGCCTGGCTGTAAATTTAGGAATTTGTCATTTTCCAACAAACACATACAAACGTATAATTTACTAAAAAAGTGAGGAAAAATCTCGGAAATTATGTAATTTCAGCATTATTTGTAATCCACCGTTGTGGAATTAGAAATAAACCACGTTTGAATTTGATTTCCCCAAGCCCCTCCCCACCCCCTATCAGTACGCCAGTATCTCCTATTTTCCTTTTTTCTTTCCCTTTCCTTCCTTCTCTCTTATTTTTTTGATTGGGGGGGGGGGGGGGGGGGGGGTCAGCAGCCGAGGAGGCAAAGCCCTTTCGGCCCCCGATCTCCTTCTTCCCCCTTTTCTTTTCTTCCTCTTCTTTCTTTCCCTTTCTCTCCTCTTTCCCTTTCCCTTCTTTTCCTTTCTTCTCTCTCTTTTTTTTTCTTTTTTTTTTTTTGCGGGGGGGGGGGGGGGGGGGGCAAGGCCCGCTCGGCCCCCCCCCCCTTGATCCGCGCCTGGCCTGTCTGATTATCAAGATATTTATGATTGGAATTACAAATTTTGAAAACCGTTTGCCAAACGGTTTTCATAACACTACAGTCTATTGGGGAAAACGAGTATGGTAAAACCGGTCACTCAAAGATATTATTTTACTGTTTTTAGGCACTTCTTGACGCAATGTTCCCGGAACCACCGGTAGGTGGCGCACCACACGACTAGGGCTTTAACGGAACACTCTCAATTACTTTCGTAGTAAAATACCAGGTAATGACCTAAAATGCCCCAGATATGTATGTTGTAGCCAACATTTTGACATTGTATCGCATGGAACGCCTTAGAATCGTTTCAAGAGGGTTAAAACGCTGAAAAACATACGAAACAGTATATATCTGAGCCAAAAAGTGAATTTTATTATTTTATTTAGTAGACCGGTGACGTCACACAGAACGTCATCTTCGGCATCATAGTTCTTGGAAGCAACGTCTTCGGAAGCATTCGGATGCTCGGAAATGTCACCCAAACAAAGTTGAAAGTTCAAGATGATCATGAGGCAAATGGCATCAATGATGGGTAAGTGAAAATGTGATTTTTTTTCTTCAAATTGATACAAAATTTGAGCGATTTTGAGCGAGTAACTTTTTAACTGTTTAGATTTTACACTACTCGAATCATTATTCGCTACGCAAAAGTGTAAATGTAGAAATCGCGTGAACTTGACCAGATTATTTAGCATGTTGGCGCTTAAAATTAAAATGCCATGCACATGGTCATGGGAAAGTGTACCCACGTAGATCTAGTCCCTGCACATGTTATGATTCTTATTTCGCGGCGCTGAAAATCGACCTGTATTGCCGGACACCGTGTTATGTCTATGGCGAAACGCAAAAGTCGCGAGTCGCCCGAGAAGAAAATGCACGGAAAACAAATAGCAAAATGACATTCTCAAAACAAACTTGACAGCCATTCACTTTGCACGGGCATTAGGAAAATTGGATTATTTCATGAAAAAGGCATGTATTTGTCACTCATACGTTAGGCTAAGTTAATTTTTTTGTGTGTTCTTACGATGCGTCATACATTTCTTGATCACCCCACTCGACTTGCACATTCGATACGTGTAGTCCCGCGCGTAGAACGCGCGTCCGGTAATTCAATAGTGTCCGGTAATACCATGCGTGGGCATACGTGTTCATCTCGTATGACGGGGGCCCTATTACCATTACCGTCCACAATTATTTCAGGTCCTCAATTTGTCGATCAAAACATGAAATCTACGAGTAGGTTTATGATAAAAAAGAAACTTCTGTATTTTTATTCCCTGGAATGGCACTCCGTATCAACCTACCAGTTTGTTTATATCGCTGTTCAAAATGACCCTAACCTTGTCGTAGTCTTCTTTTTCGTGCTCACAAAATCGGTATCATGAGAGGTTGTATTTCCGGACGGGTTGAGTACCCGGACACCGCGCATTAGAACGGCGCAATACGCGTCGGGGAAACATCGCGCGCAGTTGCAAACAGACACCCGGTGACGCAGCTGTTATTTTTCTTCGCATAAATCCTGATTTTGCATGGAAATTCTAATGCTGATTATTTGGAAATTACGTTTTTTGGCAACATATTCTGAAAAAACGCACAAAATTAAGTGTCCGGTTACTCAAGTCCCCACCCTACCTATTACCGTCCAAAATGTCCTTGAGGTGTTGTTAGGTCAGTCCCCTCATACAAAGGACAGACATCATTACCAGCATATTTTCATGCGCGTGAATTCACGTCAAGCGGGCAGGATATGAACTATTGCTTGTCAGGCGGATTCCTGACTAGGAGCTCTCCATGTTTGTGCTCACCGAGATCTTAACACGATATTAATGAACATTTACATCACATATACAACCATTTTTTACTTACGATGTCAGTGTTTTCAAGCAATTTCTGTCCATAACGGGCATCGCTTGAACACTTCTTCTTCGTAGGGAACTGCTGAAACTGAATGCGCATGCACGATACTGTAATAGACATGTATACTCTTGAACTTGGCGTATTTATGCATACATTCTATATTAATAATTTACCAGTGTCTTTCAAGACTACTTCAAAAGGCGCTCTGATACTTACCATTACTAAACAACACAAATTAATGATCTTTCTCATACACTCAATAAGAAAGCTTTCTCTGATCATGGTATACAAGCAGCCGGCCTAATCCTTTCGAATTCACTCCCTAAACTAATCAAAGAATCAAAAAATACAAAACACTTTCGAAACCTACTTAAACGTTAGCTGATTAGTAATTATGAGTAATTTCTTTAGAGCATGTCCACATTTGTCTTGTCGTAATGGTTTTTGTCAGAGTCTTTTTTACGCGTTCAACTTTTGTTAATTGTTTCTTTTTTCTGTGTATATCATGCATTGTAATATGTATACATATTTTTGTAAAGGTGTGGGCTACTTTCGGGCCTTACTGGCTCTCCGGCTCATTCCTCCATTAATTTTTGTCAGTCTTTGTATTTTACTGTTATTTTGAGGTGTTTAGGTCTATATTTTATCATTGTAAATTTTGTTGGAAACAAGGAAAATCAGCCATTTTGACAAAAAAATTGGATGAAAAGTTGCGAGTGCAGTGAGTGAGCGAGAAGCTGAGAACAAATAATTTCCATGTTTTTTAATCGAAAAATTTAATGTCAAAAACACAATAAAAAATGCTGACTGACCGACCCTCCCTGGAAGGTTTGACCGCCATTTTTTGTTATCACCTAATAGGTATAATTTTGTGAAAAATGGATGTGTATTAACAAATATTAGGGTGTGTGAAATCACTTTCACCTTTGGGGCTATTATACATGTAAGACTATGTATTTCACCATAAATTTACCTCTGCACCTCTGACAAATTTGTTGTAGGCCAGAGCATATGAAAAAATATGTTACAAACAACACACTCACTTGGCATGCTTTGTTGTCATTGGTTGCAAAATCTTGCATTTTCCTTTAAAAGGTCATTTTACCAATTAAAAATTATTTAAGGTTCTCATAATTTTGTAGACTTTAAAAGAAAAAAAATCCAACTACCCATAACACACATTGTGTAATACCAACATCTCAAAAGTTACTGCTGGCTACTTGAGTGCACATAGCAATAAGTGATTCTTAGTATAAATTGCTCTCATCATGACTACCACTGGTACACTCATAGTCATCTTCCCTATCCTTTCCACTTTCAGCAATATGTCGCTATAGTTTCTCAGAGTATGTGACAAGGACCATGCCGATTGTCTTTTTTGTGTGTGGAATACATTGTAAATCTGCCACCTTGTACTGACACTTTACAATTAAATATAAACTTTTGGTAAATGTTTTCCATGGAAGATCATTTGTTATGTTCATGTGATAGTCTTCAACCGCATGCGTCTTCAACCGCATGCGTCTTCAACCGCATGCGTCAACGCTACCCAAATCTAATTTGGGAGGACTTCGGACAATTTCACCCATGAACAACTCCAGCCAATGTGAGTACAGACACTATCCCAACATTCACTTCCAATATCAAAATCAGTAGGTGAGAGGATGTATTCCCCGTATGGGTAATGCATCCTCTCACCACCAGAATCCTTCATCAACAACAGTCATCCTCCAAGCACAGGAACATTACACAAAATTATGTGCAACATCAAAACAGTTCAAGACATGTACCAGTAGGCCTACATTAAAATCCCTTCAGCATGCCTTCAACAAACACTGCATGTAGCCAAAGTAATTGTACCTGTTGATTTTGCTAACACCTTAATCTTTGAATTATTGTCCAACACTAGCATTAACCTGTAACTCATACCCCCAAATCTTCGGTTGTTCATCATTTTCCTCATGAACAGGGGGATGGTAGTCCAAAGCAAAAGTCACATCTTGGTCGTCTCGTTATAAAGAAGTCCTTGGGACCCATGAAATTGTTTCTTTATAACGAAATTTCTTTATATCAGGGCTGCCAAAACAATAGAATACAAAGGAAATCCAAGATATGGGACCAGAGATTTTACTTCTTTAAAATGAAATTTTAAAAAATATATCAGTGTTCTATATAACGAGAGTGCACTGTAAGTGAATGAGGGAACAACTTCTTGAGGGGAGTGTACCTGTAAGGGCATTCCAATACTGCCACGACACTTCCCCCTATACTCCTCTCGAGAGGTTGTTCCCTTGTTCCAATACTTGCTTCACTTGAGAGTGATGACATACATCATATGTGAATGAGGGAATCACCATTGTGAAGGGAGTGTACTTCCTCCTGGCCCATACATGTACTCCTCCACCAATGCTTCACGTTTGGACCATCATTGATACAAAAAATTAGTAATTATCTTAAATACTGTATATACTTTGGAGGTCAACAGACTTTTCCTAAATATAAACGTTACACTTATGTCAGACCACTCAACACACGGTCCATGGCGTCATTGTCTTTTATTGGTCACTGCCACGGGCGGGGAGGGATATCTTATCTACATTCTTAACATCCTGCATATCCTTCACCTCTAGAACACCATGTACAGTGCACTCTCATTATAAAGAAGTCCTCGGGACCCATGAAATTTCTTTATAATCAAATTTCTTTATACATGTATCAGGGTTGCAAAAACAATAAAATACAAAGGGAATCCCACATATGGGACCAGAGATTTTACTTCTTTATAATGACATTTTGTTATATCGGTGTTCTTTATAACGAGAGTGCACTGTAAACGTTTCTCCACCACATTATCGCACATCAAATAAGCACAATTCCAACACGTAAAAAAAAACCCGAAGCGCCCTACGAAGTTATTTAGAATTTTCATTATTGTTGGGATATCCATGCATAATAGGATTTGCACATGTCTATACCCATCATGCTTCCACCCCACCCCCCCCCCCCCCGGATGCACCACAACATGTATAAATCTACAGGTAGCCCCTTTCATCTGGCCAGACGCAACACATGGCATCTATCTCTAGTTCCGAAAAACTCTGGATCATTTTGAAGCGCAATTTTTATAGTGCTTCAATATTACACCATATCACAGACACTGATAACACGTAGGGCCGTGTATCTCAGATTTAACATTGTTAAACGATCCCTTTTCGATCAGTAAGACACACGTGCTTCGGGCCTGATATATTTTTGATATAAAATTATGAATATGTGGTAATCAATGTTAGTATTCATTGGTCAAATTACCTCCTATCACTTCCTAAATTTGATAATGTGAGTTTTTGATTCATATTTAAGTGAACAAACTTTCAACAGTCTTTTTCTTTGATTTTTTTTCTCTGCTTTATTTAAGAGTAAACTTATACAAGTTTTAGATTTCCCATTATTTAGTCATGATAATTTGTTTACATTATATATATATATATATATATATATATATACAGTGTAGGCCCGATATATATATATTTAAAATCCATTTAATGCAATGTATTAAAGTAATTCGGTAACATTGTTGAAGGTTGATAAAAAAAACTGCGTCATATTTGTATGAAATGTTACATAGATATTCCTTCTACTGTACTCACCGTCTAACATGCAAACAATCCTAAATAAAATACTAAAATCACAAATATATTCATGGTTTTCTTTCTGAGGCGTCACTGTGCAACACCCTCTAACAGTAAATTCTCCCAACCATTTTAAATTTTTCCAACCGTTTTTCCATGAAAAAGAAGGCAAAAGACAGGCTTTTAAAAACTTTCAACACGTAAATGTCTGGTATGGTATGTAGAGCCAATTCATTGATTTGTGACGATTTACATAGTTGGGAGAATTATCTTTAATTGTACATGCACCATTTCCTCTTAATATCTGAACAATGCTATCAAGTCTCTTTAACCATCGATTAAGAAAAATTGACGATCGATTAAATTAATATTTCTCAGGTAATGTCAATTTGTATCCTTTTAATCGACGTAACCTTGGTAATAATTTTAAATTTACGAAATTTGATGATGTAATATTGTAAATATTTAAAAAGCTTTGAACATTTTTAAAATGATTAATTAACTATCAAAAAATGGATCTAAAAATGATTGTGTTATATCTTGTCAAAATTAATAACTTCAATTTATATAATAAATATGTACATATATATGTATGTACCATTTTCTTCTGTAGATATTGACGTATCTTAATCTAATAATTAATTTTGGCCTGGTCTCTACTCTACTTTGAGTACGAGATCCCATAATAGATGACAATAACAATGATTTTTTTTTTTTTAGAGGCCTTTGGGGCATGGAAGAAATGCAGTTGAATAGTACGTATATAATGTTCAACAATGATATTCATATAGATTTTTTTTTTAAACACTTTGGCAGCAAACAACAAACAAATGAAGGCAAGGTGAATTGGGAAGAAAGTGATGAAAATATGCATGTTTGCTATTGTTGGAATGCTGATGACATAAGGAATACAATAATTGATTGACAGAAATTTGCATGTGTTGTTAAATTATTATTAGACTTAGAAAGATCAATAGTGTAAGCAGAGGAACCCGGAAGCGGTGATATTCTCGTTCGTGACGTAGTGTATGTGACGTATCTCCGTGGACTGTTCCTAAACCCGGAAGTACAACGTATTATTTCAATGTAAATACGTACACAAACATGGGTCATTTGTTTAGTAGATTTTGCAATTTTTGTGATATTTAATGAAGTGTTTTATCGAATATACAATAAAGTAATAAACATTCTTTCAATTATATAAGCATTGGTTACTTCCCGATGTTTGGTTTCCTTGAAATATTGACGTTTGGTACTGTAAAATTGATCGTCTTGCAGATACTGACACACCGGCTTCGCCTATGTTTTGTTTTGATAATTAGCGTAACTTGAATCTCGTGGCACGGGGAAAACTCGCGATAGCTCAGCTCGGCCATTCGTAGTGCAGTGTTCACTGTGTTTCGGTGTAGGGCTATTGCAGCGTGACATTTTTGGGAGATAATAGTTGTTTTTCTCGGGTTATAATTAGCTGAAACGTCTGTCAATCTAAGCAATTTAAACAAATTAAGCAAGGAGACCGCGATCAGAATGCAGGTGAGCTAAAACAGTTGTATTCCCCGGCTTGTAATTACTTCGTGTCTAGTTGAAATGTCTGCTGATCGAGTAAAAAACTCAGCAAAGAGACGGCGCGGTAGTACGGTACTTTCTCTTCGCCATGCATGTTGAATCGACGATACAACAGGGAAGAATCGTTGGGGTAGGACGAAGAATCACCCCATTTTCCCCATCGAAGACTTCTTCAAATTATAATTTCAAGTGGCCATCCAGATGCTCAGAGAAGTCGAGCAACCTAGTAAGCCAAAATTGTAATTACTCCCTTTGCATATTTTGAGATAATGTCGCCCAACCCGCTGTTTGAATGTTTCCCTATGCACCCGCTGAAGCTCCGACGCCTTTGGCGTAGGCGTCGTCTCGGAGCTTCCTAGGGTAGCTGCAGCTGCAACTCCCGCATCACGATTCGATCAGCGTTTACATTCTTGTCGTCTTTACATTCGCCCAATTCACCATCTTCACTTTCTTTACCATCATCACTGCTACTAACTTCTTCTTCATCATACTCTATTCATTTCTAGTTCATTTGAGCTGTCTTCTGTCATTTTTACTGATGATTATCATCCCGATATAACATCTATACTTTCACTCTGATTATGTACCCTGCAGTGCTATCTGATTGCGAATAGAATGCGCGCGGTGACCGTGTTGTGAATAGTCCACGGAATGACGTCACACGCCCAAACCTCCTTATGGTATCGTAGACGAAATTCTCTCAGCAAAACTTGATTCTCGTAACTTCATTCCATTATATCTCCTTCCCATTACGTTTATTGACAATGAACCTACAAACAAAAATGAAGAACTGAAAATAACCTTTCTAACGATACCTAATTCAATATGAATGGAATTCACCTTTCTACTTTAAAAATAAAAAAATACATGATACCCTACATCTCAACTGGCAGTACTAACACTAGATGAGTGTTTGAGTGGTGAACAACAGGGGAGGGGAGGGGGGGGGGGGGTTCACAAAGATTTGAAGTCGAACTTTACAACACTTATGGACTTTAATATTATGGACAGCCATTTGTAGCCTTGTTTTGAAATATATTCAAAAGCACAAATTCAAGTATTTTATGTTTTTTTTTAAATAAATTCCACATCAAGAACATGAAATTTCCTTGGTAATAGAAAATATGAATGATTTGAATCAACATGTTATGACTTGAAACAAAAAAAAAACCTTTTACAAAATATTTTCATAATTATGCTAACGGCTTTCCATAATTGTTAAGTCCGAATTAGAGATAAGTTCAACTTAGGATCTTTGTGAAACACCTCCAAGGTCGAGGTTAGCTCGGATCGGGAAAGGGGGGTAAGGGGGGGGGGGGGGGGTGGTTGGCAGTTAAATGGATTACTAAACAAATGAATAGACAGCCGGCTGTACTAGTTCAATCAGAACGGATTAGACCACACAGCGAGGTCACTGGCAGGTGGCTATCTCAATAACTCAGCTCTCAATTAACATAAGAAAAGAGGATCACGGGGGACCAACAGGCACCGATTGGGTAACTTTTCTGTATAGAGGGAGCAAGTAGGACAATGTGGCTTTAAAGAGGGAGGGCCGTCATGTTCTATGTGCAGAGGGTCATTATTCGCTGACACCATTAATGAGTGTACCACAAGGAAGAACATTAATGTTCTATAGACATTGCTGAATCGGGCTTTCCACCGATTTTTGTCTATTTACATGTATTAATATTTCATTTTGTTTATTTTACAGGTTTCATATTTTTGTATCTGATTTCGGAAATAAAAACAACAAGGCTCCAAAAGTTACAGGGGATCGTGGAGAAATCCCGGGGTCTTGCTTCGTTCTGCCTTGTAGAAGAATTCACATGCCGCACGTATTTAATCCTGTAAAATGTATTTTATTTCTGAACCCGACGACACTTCAATAACCCAAATTTTGTGATCTTCAGAATAATTGAAGACCACGCCAAAATTTCTTTTTTTTAATGTTTGTTTTACATTAAAACAAATTCGTAATAATGTAAAAAGTGTTTACAAAGAATATATAGATATTCTTTATATATAAATAACAGTTAGTGGTCTAAACTTAACACAACACAACGATGTTAAAGTTCATGTATTTTCGCATTAACTAAAGTTGTGATGATTTTCATTAATAAAATTACAATAAATAAATAATACATTATAACATTATCAAAAACTATGATTTTGAAATTAGATGGCACAGTTAATTCGACAAATAATACAAATTTACTTGAAATTCTAGTTGAATCGATGGAGTCGGAAATTCTGGTTGAATCGATGGGGTCGGGTCGAAACGGCTGCAGACGTTTTTTTTTCCCAGCGAAGGAGTGGTAAATTTATTGAATTAAAAAGATAAATGAATAAATATATAGCTTTAAAAAAAATGGCTAAATAAACAAATAAATTAATTAATTGAAGAAAAAAAAATTGAAAAAAACGTTTTACTCAATAATAATCAATAATAAATAAATACATAAAATGAATAGGTAATGACTTCAGGAAATAATTGCATGAGTGAATCTAAACAAATCATTTAAATAAATTGAGATGATAAAAATTGAATTAAATAATTTGAAAGAGATATACATTTAAAAAAATGATAGACGAATGAAATATAGTTAAAGATAAAATTGAGTTCTGGTCATGCGATTGGATTGTGAAAGAAACGTTGTGGAATCGATCAGAAAAGGTTGATCATCTACCAAATAAGTATTGGTGTGTACTGCAAAGTTCTGGAATCATCAAAATTATAAGAAACTTGGCCCAGTCTTGGTAAAGTTACAATCAATGTACACAGAAAGATGTATATGGGGCTACACCAACATGTGGCATAAAACTCCGTCCCGATTTTAATGATGTTACATGCCATATTTAGAACATGAATAGTCCAGGCATTTCGTGACAAAAAAGGGTCAACCTCCCACTAATTGCAACAGAAATTTGTCCTCTATAACATATCAAATCTCTTCAGGAATCCCAGTGGGGGAAAGTGCCATGACGGCCAATAATCAAAATGGCCGCCATGAATCTGATATTTCCTTATATCTCTCGTTCTATATAACATAGAGCTTTTGAATTTAAGGGCTAAACATACTTTTGCAGGGACAAGGACTCAAATGAAACACATTTTGGTATGTTAAACCAGTCAACAACAACAACAACAACAAAAATAAAAAATGGCCGCCATAATCAGATATTTTCCTGTATTCCCGCTTCTAAATAACATATAGATTCAATTTTAAGTTTTAAACATAGATTTTCTAGGGCCAGGAATCCAATAAGCTAAACCGGACTAAAAGGCCAAAATGGCATCCAGATTCGATTTTAAGTGTTAAACATAGATTTGGTAAAGTGACACAACTGAGATTTGCTGCCAGAGTGCTATAGAAGTACTGTATATTGTTAGTAAGCATAGAAGTGGTTTGATGCGGTAGTGGTAGTAGTACTTAATAGGCTAGGCTAAAGCTGACTTTGTACTAGGCGTTGTGGCGTGCGCCTGTAATCCAGTTAAAAGTGGAAGTTACAAACTGATTCAACCGAGGACGCAGGTTCGAAACTGAGTCACGTCTGTAGGTCGGTCTCTCCAGACGTAAATAATCTTATTTGATTGATACACGTCTGTAAAAAAAACAATACACGCACTGACTACAATTAGTCTTGCCGCTGGTAACAGATGCATGCGGCATACATGCATGCATCCGTTCAACGGTTTCCCAACCTATAATTAAATAAAATAATATTTTTATTTTTATTAGGGTCTGCAACCTGTAGTATTATTAGGGTCTGCAAACCAAACTAGTTACAGTCTATGGCCCGAATTCACAAAGGAGGTTTGTCGACAAACCGAGGTTTATGTGCGTCATACGACGCGTTTTTACAAACCTTGGTTTGTAAAAAACAAAAGGAGGTTTGTCGACAAACCTGGGTTTGTCGACAAACCTCCTTTGTGAATTCGGGCCATTAGGTTCTAGGTTTGCCTAATATGTGGGTCAGACAGTGACCTGTTGTTGTTCTTTGATTCAATTAATGGTAAACAACACATATGCATGCATTGATATATAGGCCTAGGATTGCCTAATGAATTGTATATTGGTTAGACAGTGACCTGTTGTTGTATTTTGAGTGACCTGTCCATAATCATTGAGACATACTGGTTAAGTCCAGAATCTGGCCGATTTAATTATGATCTCCACCACACCGTACCAATGCAGATATTCATATATTTAAATATTGATATGCAGCGCTAGGATAGCTAGGTTAGGTTTTAAAATGTCGCAGCCGGTCCCGGCTTATCAAGAGTTGCGATTGATCCAAATCAGTCGCAAGTTTGCAACCCCCTACTTTTATGTACATACTTACGATTGATATCAATCGCTAATAACTTTTGATTAATCGCAACTGTTTATAAGACGGGGCCCATAATATCCAAAAAGATTATTACAGACACCCCTGCCTATAGCCTATAGCTTAAAGTTAATCTTGAGTTCTGGTATTGGAATCGCATTTTAAGAGAAAATTGCTACGATTTATTCTGGATTGTTGAAAACAGTGAAATAAAAACAAACAGACACGAACTTACTGGGCATCATCTTCGATTACAATCACAGCTCCCATTTGCACCTAGTGACCTGGGTTAAGCATATGGTGTCGGGCCTGCTTACCCGGATTTTCTTATTTTTTTATGCTCTTTCCTCAGCCGGCCACTTTACATTTTCTACCAAAATAATTGGTTTGCACATATGTCATTTATTTATAATCTTGAACATTGAGGGTAAATATCGTTTGATTCTGTGAGAATTCATTTTTTTTATTTTTTTACCAGAACTCAAGTATATCTTTATCCCTAAAAAGGCCGGGTGATAAAATTACTCATGAATCTTATATTCTTTATATTTAAGCATTCGTTGTCACCACATGTATTCGTTAGACCATTTAAAACAATAATACGACATAAAAAATTGAAAGAGCTAGGTCATTGCTTATGTTATCTCTTGTTTTGATAATTTCTTATGTATTTCATTGTTTGTTAACTTATGCATTTGATTGTTTTTGTTGTTTTATATCATTTTTAACTATAATTCAACTATTTTGACTCCCAAAACAAACACCTCAACTTTAAACAAGTCCCAATTACCAATGTTTTATCGGGGAGGAAAGGGGGTGGGGGGGGGGGGTCTAATTAGGGTTAACTCGAGAAAAACAACTAAATAGTCCCCCAGGTATTCGGGAAGAGTTACTAATCCTGAAAAAATTGTTATTTCCCAACTCCCGACACCTTGTTTTTGTGGACTTCACATATTGAAAGACCACGTCAAAATTTATTTTTATTAGAAAAATAAGTTATTTAACGCAAAGAAGTGTTAAGTTTATAGATAGATAAACCTTATATATAAATAGTAGTTAGTTATTTTTAAATGAACACAAAACAATCATAATCAAGTGAATCTTCTTTTTGTTTAAAAAATATCTGTTAAACATTCAATAACAAACAAATTGATTAAAAATACCTCATAATATCTTCAAATACTATGAAATTGAAATTAAAAACAAAGTTAATTCGACAAACCATAACAAATTATTCGATATTCTAGTTGAATCGATGGAGTCAGGTCGAAGCGACTGCAGACGTCTATTTCCCCAGCGAAGGAGTGGTAAATTTATTGAATTAAAAAGATAAATAAATTAATATATAGCTAAACAAAGACATGGCTAAACAAACAAATCAATAAATAGGTAATAAGTTGATAAATAAATGAATTAAATAAAATGATAAATTTGAATCTAAATGAAAAACGTTTTACTCATACATGAAATGAATGAATAATAAATAAATAAATAAAATAAATAGGAAAATGAACGAAATGATACATTGATTATTGCTCTTCAAACTTACCATAACATGTGTCGGCAAGAATCATATTTGGTGTATCAGGCCAGCGGTAATACACGACGTGCACATCCCACTATTCAACAACAAGACTTTTCATTTTAGAACGTTAGAGGGCTTTATGAATGAAATCCCCTCTACAAAAAAAATACAAGGCCGATCTCCGCCTGCGGTTAGGCTGCTACTCTCTGCAATAATATATTCAAGTTATTATTACAGAGACCCCTGCCCATAGCTTAAAGCTAATCTTGCAGAAGCGGATCTAGAGGGGGGGTTGGGGGGGTTGTAACTCCCCCTTGGGCGGCCCAAAAAAAAAAAAAAGGGAAAACAAAGAAAAAAAGAAAGAAAAAAAGAAAGAAAAAAGAACGCACGCTGGAGAGAAACCCTTTCAAGTGCAAATATTGTGAGAAGATATTCAACTCATCTGGTAACTTAACCAAACACATGATAACTCTGGATATAACTATGTATTAAACTGTTACTTGATTTAAAAAGACGTTATCATGCACTGCTTTTTATGGTCTCCATTGTGTTAATAGATGCCAGGAAAACATCACCTACGGGGTTCAAATAAACACCCCAAAAAAAATCGGCTCGCCGCTTCGCGGCTCGTGGACGATGCTCCGCATCGTCATTATTTTGGTCAAACTCCCACCTTAGCAAAAAGCTAGATCCGCCCCTGTCTTGAGTTCTGGTATTGGAATCGTTTTTAAAAAGAAAATTGCTATGATTAATTCTGGATTGTTTGAACCAGTGAAAGAAAAAAAAAAACATACGAACTGACTGGACATCATCTTCGATAAAAAAAAAAAAAAAACCCTCCCATTTGCACATAGTGACCTGTGTTAAGCATAATGGTGTCGGGCCTACTTACCCAGATTTCTATGCTCTTTCCTCAGCCGGCCACTTTACATTTTCTACCAAAAGAATTGTTTGGCACATAATATTTATTTATAAGCTTGAACATTCATTGTAAGTTTCGTTGGATTTTGTGAAGATTTATTTTCTATAATTACCAGAACTCAAATTTATCTTTAACTCGAGAAAAACAACTAAATTTGATTGATAGAAATCCCCCAAGTATTCGCTTAAAATCATATTGATGAGACATGGATGCGGAATACGAGTAACGAAGGCTCCAGAAGTAACGTGGAGAAATCCTGATGGGGACTGTGCTTCAACTTGCTATGTAAGAGAAATCACATGCCATACACGTTACCGTGTTACTAATCCTGTACAATCTTTATAGTTATACTGAAAGGGCTTTGGACCACTTAACTATTCCTGTGAATTTATGATATTTCCCGACCCACACCCAAAACAACCAATACTTTGTGATCTTCGTATATTCTAAGACCACGCCAAAATTAGGAGATTAAAAATCTCACACAATTTATCAATGTGAAGTACATGATGATTGAGTTATATTGAAATATCTTATATTTAAATAGTAGTTAGTATTTTTGGAATGAACACAACACAATTATAATCAGGTGAATCTTTTCTTTTATTTAAATGATATCTGTAAAGCGTTCGATCAAAAAATTCATAATAAGAAATACTTCATAATATTTTTAAATACTATGAAATTGAAATTAAATGGCAAATTTGACAAACAATAACAAATTATTCTAAATTCTGGTAGAATCGATGGAGTCAGGTCGAAGCGACTGCAGACGTCTATTTCCCGAAGGATTGGAAAATGTATTGAATTAAAAAGATAAATAAATTAATATGTAGCTAAACAAAGAAATGCCGGGCCAAACAAACAAACCAATGAATAGCTAATAAGTTAATAGATAAATGAATGAAATAAAATTGTAAATTTGAATATAAATGAAAAACGTTTTACTCATACATTATGAATGAATAATAAATAAATAAATAAAGTGAATAGGTAATTACTTGAGAAATAATTAATGAGTGAATCTAAAAAAAATCGTTTAAATAAGTAAGACAAAAATTGAATAAAACAATTCGCAAGACAATACAAAAATGATAAATGAATGAAATCTACATTAAGGAATAGTTGAGCTCTTGTTTAAGACCGCAAATGCCTTTAAAGTTCATATTTATTGCTCTTATTCTTATTTATGACATTTCTATGAAGGAAATTTTAGACCCCAAAACGGTGTGAATTTTATATTGAATACGATCATACCAATTCAGCTCCACTTAAAAAAAAATAAGTATATGCCGATTGATTCATTTAAACTTCCTCAGGTAATGTAAATTTGTACCCTTTTTCTCGATGTAACCTTGGCATTTTTTTTTTTATTTACGGATGTTGATAATGTAATCTTGAAGGCTCCAAAAGTTACAGGGGTCGTGGAAAAATCCCGGGGACTGTGCTTCATTTTGCTATGTAACAGAAATTACATGCCGTACACGTTGCCACGTAACTAGTCCTGTTAAATTTATTATATTTCCCAACCCCGACACCACTTCTGTAATAAGTCAAACTCTGTGGTCTTCAAACTATTCAAAAACCACGCCAAAATTTATTTTTTGTAATTGGAATACAAATCATATCACATACAAGTTGATTAAAATTTATGGATATATTTTATATATAAATAGTAGTTAGTATTTTTGAAATTAATACGACAAAATCATAATTGGTTGAATCTTTCTGTTATTATTAATAAAATCAAGAAAGCTTAAACAAGAAAATCTATGATAAACTCTACATTATAGAATTTTCAAATACTATACAAATGAAATTTAATGGCATAGTTAATTCGCCAAACCATACAAATTTACTTGAAATTCTAATTGAATCGATGAGATCAGGTCGATCGATTGCAGGCGTTTATTTGTGCTATTTCACAAAGGCAGGATTGGTAAATGTATTGAATTAAAAAGACAAATAAATAAATATTTAGCTAAACAAAAAATGGCTTATCAACCAAATGTATAAATAGCTATTAAGTTGATAAGTAACATAGGTATTGTCGGGTAGCCCTGCGCTACCTATCCGTGGACGAATACAAGGTGGCACAAACCTCTATCATGCATGCAGAAGGGATTTCTGCCGGGGGGGGGGGGGGGGAACATGGGACTGGATAGAACGTTAACGTCAGAAGTCAATGATGGATGAGAGAGTATGAGTGTGATCGTTATGACAACTGTACTGAGCCTGAGCTTGGCCCGAGAATAGCATATTTTAATGTAAATCTATCGGGAAATATATCAAGCATTATATACCTCATTTTAAGATTCTTTACTAATCCTGTCTTCTGATTGGTTGAAAATGCAGTCATGTTCTTAACCATGCCCGCTAATTGAAATTCATAGTCATTTTTCCCGGCTCTACCGGTTTATATCCATTTTTCATAGCACTTTTTCCATGGCTGTGAAACGTGACGTCATTTTGCTGCGATCCCCATTTTGGTTTACGTGTTACCGTATAAGTTTCTTTTGTGCGATGACCGATGCGCAATACCGTTAACGGTGTTTGAGTGTAATTCGATTTTGGTCGCTGCATTCAGGCGACGAATCTACCAATCCACGCAGCGCAGACGACCGATCGCCATTTTGTGACTAGACTAGACGCACAGTCTGTGTAAATATGTTGCGAATTTGTGAATTTATAAAGTTACTGTTCATGTTCTACTGTTCTACTGGAGCACAGCTTGTTGGTGATATCATCCTGTACAAAAGTTACTGTTCGTGTAAACGTGTTTGGTATTCCCTGTTCTACTGGAGCACAGCTTGTTGGATTTCATACTGTACACAAGTTACTGTTGGTGTTAATATTCATGACTTCAAAGAGATGGAAACCTAAATGGGTGAGTCAACATTTTCCTTTTTTTCGGTATAAAAAATATATATTGACTGCTATTAATATTCGAGGCATAGTTGTTTCTATAGGGTCTCGGGAAACTCACAACCTGCTATGACCCCGCGGCGCAAGCGCCTTGGGGTCATAGCAGGTTGTGAGTTTCCCTTGACCCTATAGAAACCACTATGCCTCTCAAAGCAGTCAATATATCCTTACTAGTGAAACCCGTGAATATCCACGGGCACTGAAAGTGTATTGGGATTAGGATGAGTTTGACTACCAATGGTGGATCCAGGGTGGGGCATGGAGGGCACGGGCCCCCATGCCTGACAAAAAAAGAAGTAGAAAACAAAGATGGTAACCGAAATTTTACCTTAAAAAAGAAAACAAAAACAAACGGGGCCTCCACCCCCGGCCAAAACAAAACAAAGTATTAAAAAAGATGGTATCCCCAATTTTCCCTTTTCCCTTTTAGCTCAGGAGGGGGTTGAGCACTTTTATGTTTTGCTCAACATCCCCCTCCTCCCCACACCCCCACCCGTTGAGCAAAACAAAAAATCAATTAGCGGTCATAACCCTCCCCCCTCGTGCCAAAAAATAATCCTCATTACCCCCCCCCCCCCCCCCCCCCCCCCCCTCACCCGCTTATTCGTCGGCTCGCTGAAAATCAGGAATTGGGCCCCCACCATCGCCGCCGGCTGGATCCGCCCCTGTTGACTGCAATATGCAACAATTAGATTGGAAAGGGAAGAATAATCATCATCTTCAACTAATCCAATCAATTGAATATATAAGTATATAAATCACTTTTGAGAACATATATCTTGTGTAATAATGTATTATATTACCTGTAATAATAATAATAATAGGCATTTCTATAGCGCCGTCTATCTAGAAATTCTATTCCGAGGTGTATTAAGTATTACTCCGGCTTCAAGCCTAGCTGCCATTACACCGCTCCAGCATTTCAATGAATTAATTCCTGCCATACCCATTTACCTCACCTGGGTCGAGTGTGGCAAATTACATGTATGCCTTGCCAAAGGACATTAGTGCCTTGTCGGGGATCGAACAACGACCTTTGCATTTTGAGTCAAGTGCTTATACCACTCGACCTCAACATTCCTTCACTTCCTGCACCCGACACCACATCATCAATAACCCAAATTTTGTGATCTTAAAGCTAAACTTGAGTTCTGGTAAAAAAAAGAAAATTAATTCTCACAGAATCAAACGAAACTTACACCGAATGTTCAAGATTACAAATAAACGTCATGTGCCAAACAATTTTGGAAGAAAATCAAACGAAACTTACACCGAATGTTCAAGATTACAAATAAATGTCATGTGCCAAACAATTTTGGAAGAAATGTATACTGGCTGAGTAATGAGCATAGAAAGACAAGGAAATCAATGTAGTACCAGCCCCGACAACATGCGTGTTGTCCCATATGTAGCTTTCTGTGTACAGTGCGAGTTACTTTACCAAGACTCGGTCAAATTTATTATGATTTGATTTTGATGACTCTAGAACCTTGCAATGCACACCAATACTTACATGCTACATGATCACGTTACTGTTTCTGATCCTTTCCACACCTTTTCTTTCACAATGCAATCGCATTACCAGTACTAATGTTTAGCTTTAAACAATTCAAAGACCACGCCAAAATTAGTCTAATTTACAATTAGATATACACATTTTTAAGAGTATTGAAGCTAGTATATATAGATATAAACCTTATATATAAATAGTAGTTAGTATCTTAAAATTGACACAAAACAATCATGTTTGAATAAATCTTGTTTTTATTAATAGAATCTGTAAAATTTCTAATAAAATAAAATATTAAAATATTATGATAAATACTAGATTACTACATTATCAAAAGCTCTGTAATTGAAATTCGACAATCCATACAAGTCTACTAGCAATTCTAGTTGAATCGATATAAGTTAATAAATAAATGAATTAAATAAAAAGATAGATTTGAATCGAAATGAAAAACGTTTTACTCATACATTAAATGAATGAATAATAAATAAATAAATAAAATAAATAGGTCATGACTTAAGGAAATAATTACATGAGTGAATATAAAAATATCATTTTATTAAATTGTGATAAATAAGTAAGATATAAATTAAATAAAACAATTCGGAAGTCATATAAATAAAGAAAATGAATGAAATATACACCAAAGAATACCGCAAATGCTTCTTAATGCATGTGTATAGCCCTTATTCTTATTTATGACATTTCTAGTCCCCTTTTAGAACCTAAAATTGCTGTGAAGGTAATCATAGACAGCAAAACGGTGTGAATTTATATTGAATACGATCATACCAATTCAGCTCCACTTTGTAAAAAATACGGTGACCATTAATTAATTAATTAATTAATAATAACACCGGCCGGTGGGACCACGCCGTTTGTCCTACCAGTTTCGTTCGTCCGTCAGACATAAAATGCGGGTTTTCTGCTAGCATGGATCATCCGCGAGTTGGGCGGACCATAGTCTTCATCAAGAGTTGCGATTGATCCAAATCAGTCGCAAGTTTGCAACCCCCTACTTTTATGTACATACTTACGATTGATATCAATCGCTAATAAGTTGTGATTAATCGTAACTGATTATACAACAGGGCCCATAATATCCAATGAGATTATTACAGACACCCCTGCCTATATAGCTTAAAGTTAATCTTGAGTTCTGGTATTGGAATCGTATTTTAAGAGAAAATTGCTACGATTTATTCTGGATTGTTTAAAACAGTGAAATAAAAACAAACACACACGAACTTACTGGGTATCATCTTCGATACATACCACGACTCCCAGTTGCACCTAGTGACCTGTGTTAAGCATTATGGTGTCAGGCCTGCTTACCCGGATTTCCTTATCTTTCTATGCTCTTTCCTCAGCTGGCCACTTTACATTTTCTTCCAAAAGAATTGATTGGCAAATATGTCATTTATTTGTTATCTTGAACATTCATTGTAAGTTTCGTTGGATTCTGTGAAGATTTATTTTCTATAATTACCAGAACTCAAGTTTATCTTTAACTCGAGAAAAACAACATAATATGATTAACAGAAGTCCCCCAAGTATTCGCTTAGAATCATATTAAAGGGATCCAGTAACTACTTTGTCTTAGATCCTTAAAAAATAATCCTTGATTTAGCTCATGCTGCAATGATAATTATAAACCTTTAGGTCTGTCAGGAACTCTCAGACTTTTACAAGCCGATCGCCTGTCTGATTATCAAGATATCATGGTTGGAATTACAAATTTTGAAAACCGTTCGCCAAACGGTTTTCATAACACTACAGTCTATTGGGGAAAACGAGTACGGTAAAACCCGTCACTCAAAGATTTTTACTTTTTAGAGGCACCGTCTTGATCATTTTGAAGCGCGATTTTTTTAGGGCTTCAATATTACACCATATCACAGACACTGGTAACATGTAGGACCGTGTATCTCAGATTTCACATTGTTAAACGATCCCTTTAATGATACATGGCTGCGGAATACGAGTAACGAAGGCTCCAAAACTTCGTGGAGAAATCCTGATGGAAACTGTGCTTCAACTTGCTATGTAAGAGAAATCACAGGCTATACGCGTTACCACGTAACTAATCCTGTAAAATCTGTATACAGCCTTTTCACACACAGCTAACATTCATCATATCTAGAGCTGATTAGTTTAAAGCTGTTTAACTCGACAGTTTTAAACAGCTTTAAAGAAAATTTTCCCTGTGTGAACATCGTTCATAATTATGATGTTCCGATAGATACGACGTCGCGATTCATACGCCGTTCAAAGCAGGCTGTAGATACGAAGTCCGTATCTAGAGAGCTTGAAATTTTGTGTGTGAACGGTTATACGTGTTTAAACTGGATGGAGCGTGCGCTTTGTTTGAAATGGCCTGACCTTCAATGCGCAATGACACTTCTGCGCATTTTAAGAGCAGGAGCTAATCACGAAACGATTAACGATCGCACCGAAATTTCTTTGCGTGAATGATGTCGTATGTAAATAGCTGATTATTTTGAAGCGCTTTAAACTAATCAGCTTTAAAGAATTTTACTTGTGTGTGAAAAGGCTGATAGTTATACCGTAAGGGCTTTAGGCCACTTAACTAGTCCTATAAATTAGTTAAATTCCCCGACCCAAACTCCACATCCCAACAACCCATACTTTGTGATCTTCGTACATTCAAAGACCACGCCAAAATTACTTTTTTGCGGATTAAAAATACCACAAAATTTATCATTATGCAGCAGGTGATTGATTTGTATATAGAAATATTTTATATATAAATAGTAGTTAGTATTTTTTTGAATGAACACAACACAATTATAATCAGGTGAATCTTTTCTTT
Source organism: Strongylocentrotus droebachiensis (assembly GCA_035222895.1). NCBI lineage: Eukaryota > Metazoa > Echinodermata > Echinoidea > Camarodonta > Strongylocentrotidae > Strongylocentrotus > Strongylocentrotus droebachiensis. The sequence continues at coordinate 25,339 of JAVYIG010006048.1, forward strand.
TATTTAAATGATATCTGTAAAGCGTTCAATTAAAAAATTCACAATAAGGAATACTTCATAATATTTTCAAATACTATAAAATTGAAATTAAATGGCAAAGTTAATTCGACAAACCAAACAAATTTACTTGAAATTCTAGTTGAATCGATGGAGTCAGGTCGAACGACTACAGACGTCTATTTGTGCTATTTCCTGAAGGATTGGTAAATTTATTGAATTAAAAATATTTAGGTAAACAAAAACCAAATCAACCAAATCAATAAATAGCTAATAATTTGATAGATAACACAGGTATCGTCGGCTAGCCCTGCGTTAGCTTTCTGCGGACGAATACAAGGTGGCACAAACCTCTATCATGCATGCAGAAGGGATTTCTGCCGGGAAGGGGGGGGGGGGGGGGGGGACCATAGGACTGGATAGAACGTTAACGCTAGAAGTCAATGATGAATGAGCGAGTATGAGTGTGATCGTTGTGACTACTGTACTGAGCCTGACCTTGGCTCGAGCATAGCATATTTTAATGTAAATCTATCGGGAAATCTATCAAACATTATAACACAAGAAATGTTCTCAAAAGTGATTTATATACTTATATATTATATTTATTGAAACTGTTGAAGATGGGGGTTATTCTTGCCTTTCCAATCTAATTGTTGCATATTGCAGTCAACAGGGGCGGATCCAGCCGGCGGCAATGGTGGAGCCAGGGCTCAAATTAACTTTTTGTCCACGGGGGCTCTTCCAAAAAAAAAGAGCCCCCGTGAGCCTTCTTACGGGGGCTCTTTTAGTACTGACGAGGGCACTTTTTTAAATACAAATTTCCATTGATTTGGTGGTACCCATGATACTCCTAAATTCTTTGCTATTTCAGCATTAATAGTCGGCATTATTTCCCTCTTACAACTTTACAAGTTATAACATGCAGCTATACTGGTCAGATCTCCTCTCTCTGTACGAAATTTCTGGTCCAATACCGTACAGTCGCCTCCTCGCCAACTGGTTTCCTTTTACTAAATTTAGATTTCGGTTGATTTGCTGGTCGAGGTTCATGATCTGTTGGTCTTTTCGAATCACCAGATTTCAGAGGATTCACGATTTTCACAACGAAAAACTTCTCCACGTTTCGGTCCTTGCGCGGTCGCCTCTAGCTCCAGCAGATATGGGGCGTCAGCGTGCACACCAGTATACTACCGGCGCAGCTATACCCACTGCTGACGGGCTTCCGTTGCTTGTATTTGTAATACTCATAGAGATGTGGAGATGGGAGATATAGCGCAATCTTGCGGCGAAAAAGCGTTCATTTGTTAACAATATGGCAGCCTCTATAGACACCGACAAATTTGAGCGAGATCATGCACGCTAACCTAATTTCTATGGTTCCATTTCATTTGTTTAAGGTTTGAAAGTTGAAACTCAATATTGTGTGAAAGTTATAACAGAAATTATAATCTTTAGTTTATATAATTCCACAGGGGCGATTTTTAATTGTGTAATCGCCCCCGTGAGCACTCTGAGTGAGGTGGCGATTATGAAGCTCAGGGGGGGGGGGGGGGGGGCAATTTACCCTCGGTACTAAAAAAATTGCAAAATAAATATGTATGCTGATGACACTATTTTTTATTATGCTAGCAATGACATTTCTGAACTGGAAAACAAAGTAAACAAAGATTTAGTAAATGTGAAAAAATGGCTTGATGTCAATAAGTTAAGTTTAAATATAAATAAAACAGAATACATTGTACTAGGAACAAAAAATCGTCTAAAACTAGCACGTAATACAAATTTAAATACTAACATAGATGGAACCCCTCTGAAAAGAGTTACTACATGCAAGCATTAAGGAGTGATTGTGGATGAAACTTTATCATGGACAGACCATATTAAACATGTACAAAAGAAAATGTAGAAGCGGATTGTATATGTTAAAATCAATACGTAATATTGTTGGTAAAGATAAATTGAAATTAGTATATAATGCATTGATTTTTATCCCACCTCTCCTATTGTGATGTAATATGGGGAAACTGTGGAAAGTGCCTTCCGAAAATGATCTCCAAAAAATTCAAAATCGGGCAGCTCGAATAATAAATGATACCCCTTGGGATTCATCGGGAAGCTGCAACCTTAATAAACTTGGATGGGATACGCTTGAACAGAAAAGAAAAGAAAATATCGCTTTAATGACTTTCAATATACTTAATAAAAAAGCCCCTTCTTATTTAATTGATACATTTTCGTTCAGAGAAAGGTTATATAATACGAGAAGTGGCAATCTATGAGTTAAGACAATCCAGCCTCTAAAACGGATAGTACCAAACGCACATGTGTGTACAGAGGCGCTTGCCTATGGAACTCACTACCACACGAAGTACAAGCTGCACAAACCAAGAACAGTTTCACAACAGGACTTAAAACAATAACCAATTTATAATCATATACAATATACTATGCTCAAATATGTCTATGAACTTTCGAATGTTTCCTTCTTATTTTTGATGTGTCCATTTTTGTGTTGTTTGAATTTATATTGTTGTCTATGCATCTGCTCGGGTATTTTTAAATTTCCATATGATGTAATATAGTTTCATTTTATTTTATCAGAAAATGATTAAATCATAGAGCTCTGCTGTGCTTGTTATTTTAATTCACTTTCAAGTGTTCTTTTACTGACTTAAAAAAAATAAAAATTGTAATCATATCCTTAATTGTAATAATGCAGTATCTTGACCAGCCACATTTTATTTTTTTATTTTTTATATATCATTTCTGGCAGTTTATATGCACCAGTAACAATTTGTATTACTTATTTTAATTTGAATTATTGTTCCAGTACTCTTGTTTGGACACTCATGATAATTGTTATTCATATAAATTAACTTTCTCGGCAGTACTATTCTATCGTTATTTTTTAAAGACATTTATCTTGATTATTTATTGTTTGTTTTAAATATGTCATTTGATATACCATAATCATTTTTATGTTAATTCGATGTATTTACATTGTTTCACACGGCCCCAATGGAAATCAGTCTTGTAACTGTTTGGGCTTTTTTAACGGTGTATAAATAAAGATATCAATTCAATTCAATATCAATTTACCTCACATCGGTTAAGTGTAGCAAATGAAGTTTATAGCTATGTAAATGAAGGAATTAGGATTCGATCACGAGCCTCGTGGTACGAGAGCGGAGAAAGGGATTCGCGTTATTTCAATCAATTAATGCAAAATAACAAAAGAAAGAGTACTATTAAAAAAAATAAAACCTCAGATGGTGCTATTTGCTGCGATGAAAAAAGGATAACTGAAGAAATCCGGAAGTTTTACAGCATGTTGTACAGTAAAGTAGAGTACGAGTGCTCGGATAATTGTTATAATAGTTTCTTTCAAGGTTTACCGAAATTGACTGAAAAATCTCGAGAAAACTGTGAAGGATCTATAAGTAATAAAGAATGCCTAGAAATCTTACAAGAATTAAAACAGAACAAATCACCTGGAAATGACGGTTTTTCTTCAGAATTCTATCGTACCTTTTGGCCGGATATTGGAGATTTAGTTAAAGATGCCTTGAATGAAGCATATAGATTAGGAGAATTAGCATCGTCTCAAAAACAAGCTGTAATTACGTTAATCGCTAAAGATGGGAAAGATCCCTTTTCACTGAAAAACTATAGACCCATTTCCCTTCTTAATGTCGATTATAAAATTTTAACAAAAATTTTGGCTAAGCGAATCAAGAAAGTATTAAATGAGATCATTATGGTAGATCAGGTGGGCTACATGAAAGGGAGGAATATTGGTGAGGCCATTCGCATTATAGATGATATTATTTTTCATACATCCCGTTACAATTTATCTGGTTTTTTGTTAGCTATAGACTTCGAAAAAGCTTTTGACTCAATTTCACATCAATTTCTTCAAAAAGTACTGTCGTCATTTGGTTTCGGTCCATCCTTTCAAAAGTGGGTTAAAGTTTTATACACGAACACTCTAAGTTGTGTATTAACTGAAGGAGGGTCCACTGGTTATTTCAAAGTAGAAAGGGGAGTAAGACAGGGAGACCCTCTTTCTCCGTACCTCTTTATCTTGTGTATTGAAGTAATGGCACACAAATTACGAATAGATAATTTGGTGGACGGAATTAATTTTGGAGATAAGGAAACTAAACTAGTAACTTATGCGGATGATATGACAATTTTTGTTCGCAATAAAAAATCAATTAATAGGTTAAAAGTATTATTTGCAGATTTCGAAAAAATTTCTGGACTGAAAATAAACAACGACAAGACTAAAATATTAAGGTTAGGTTTATGTCAACGTTTAGATTGTGATTTTGCTTTTGGTGAAATAGTTGACTTTCTTAAGGTTTTAGGGATTTTCTTTTCCCTCGATGAACACAAGAAAGAAGATCTAAATTATAAAGAAATCTTAAGTAAAATAAAAACACTTTTAAATTTTTGGAAGCAAAGAGATTTAACACTTATGGGTAAGATTCAACTATTGAAGGTGCACATTTATTCTAAAGTTCTTTATCGGGCGTCACTTACTCCTGTTCCAAAATGGGTTTATGATTCACTGGATGAATTAACTTTTGATTTCATATGGAAAGGAAAAACAGATAAAATCAATAGAAACACCATGTTCTTAGACTATAAGCAAGGGGGGTTAAAGATGTTAAATTTTTCTGCACAAGTTAAATCGCAGCGAATTATGTGGATTCAAAAACTTCTAAACAAAGATGAAGACATGAAATGGAAACAATATTTTAACTTTGTCACTGAACACGTGGGTGGAGATTTGATATTTTCATGTGACTATATACCAAGTTTATTAAAAGTGACAGCTCCACAATTTTATATGGATTTATTAGAAGATTGGGTGAATACAATACATATAAGGAGTATAGACATTGGTGATGTGGTAATTTTTAATAATAAACTTATTCGATATAAATGAAGTTGTATATACGATAAGAGGTTGTATGACAAAGGAATTTACAAATTAAAACATATTCTGGAAAACGATGGTAAACTAAAATGTGACAGGCATTTTATCGATTTAGGTGTTGAAGTAAATGAAATTGAAAAGATCAAGCACTTTTATGCCTGTTTACCAGTTTGTTGGAAAAATAATTTTAGAAAGGGAGAAGAAAAAAACAATTCTGGAACTGATTTCACTTTGGGGAAGAAAACAACTAATATAGCTGATCTAAAATCAAAACAAATTTATGTACAATTAATAAAGAAAGATGATTTTAAACCTTTGGTTTGTGAGAGAATTGGAAGGAACTATGGTTTTTCCTGTAAGGAAATAGAAAACATATTTTTAAGACTAAGACAGTGTACACTTAACAGTCGATTAAGAGAGTTTCAGTTCAAACTTATACATAATATATTATATACAAACCATCACCTCTTCCGTTTTGGTCTTGTCTCGACTAAGTTATGCTCATTTTGCGAAAAAGATGAAGAAACATATAAACATTTATTCTATACTTGTGAATTTGCACAATCAGTGTGGGGAATGTGCACGAGATTTTTAGACTTTGAAATACTGTAGTTTGGAGGAAATTCTGTATGGGAAAGAGGAGAGTAATAAAGGAAAATATCAATTAATGAATCATGTTTTAATTCTTGTTAAATATCTGATTTATAGAAATAGAGAACTTAAAAAACCACCCTCTTTTAATGAAATAAAGAATAGTATAATAGGGGATAAAGTAGAAGAAAAGAAATTGGCAGCAATGAGGGGAACCCTCACTATTCATTTTTCTAAATGGGAAAACCTGAGTATTAGACAAACAATTGGAACCCAGAGCCAGTCGTCCACCGGTTAAGAGGGGGGGGGGGGGGGGGAGGGGGGTAAGGGAGAGGTCGGGTAGGGTAGGGTTAACAAAAAGAGAAAACTTTTTTCTCAGGACAGTATAAAAGAAGTATAAGTTGCTACATTGTTAAAACAAAAATTTTGGATTATATAACTGCATATGTTTTCTTTGAAAATATGAATTTTTGTGTCGAATATGATGTATAGGAACTAACTATGTAAGTTTTCTTTGAAGCCGTATGTAAGACAAAATTTATACTGATTTATAATGTCATCACATTTGCAGTGAGTGTTACATATGATGATTGTAATTTGTACTATGATTATAATTTGTTTCAAGAGAGAAAAGAATAAAAACTGACCATAAAAAAAAAAAAAAAATGAAGATTTATGCCTTGCCAAATGACATTAGTGCCTTGTCGGGGATCGAACCACGACATTTGCATTTCAAGTCAAGTGCTTATACCACTCGACTTCGACATTCCTTCACTCCCCGCACCCGACACCACATCATCAATAACCCAAATTTTGTGATCTTAAACAATTCAAAGATCACGCCAAAATTAGTCTAATTTAAAATCAGACATACACATTTGTAAGAGTGTTGAAGCTATTATATAGATAAACTTTATATATAAATAGTAGTTAGTATCTTAAAATTCAAACAACACAATAATATTTGAATGAATCTTGTTTTTATGAATAGAATCTGTAAAGTTTCTAATAAAAATATATTATAATAAATACTAGATTACTACATTATCAAAAGCTCTGTAATTGAAATTCGACAATCCATACAACTTTACAAGAAATTCTAGTTAAATCGATATAGTTAATAAATAAATGAATTAAATAAAAAGATAGTTTGAATCGAAATGAAATGTTTTATTCCAGCCCTTACCTGAACATAGACCGAAAACTTCAGTCTCTCTAATCGTCGGTTGTTCCACTGAGACTACGTCTGGCTCCACTAGACCTCCGATTATGACAACAAATGTCAGTTTTATTAAAGAAATGACCCAAATCAGATGGTTATTGCTGTCTAACCTGAACAATGCTATCAAGTCCCTTTAACCATCGATTAAGAAAAATTGACGATCGATTCAATTAATATTTCTCAGGTAATGTAAATTTGTATCCTTTTAATCAACGTAACCTTGGTAATAATTTTAAATTTACAAAATTTGATGATGTAATATTGTAAATATTTAAAAAGCTTTAAAATAATTTAAAATAATTGTTTAACTTTCAAAAAATGGATCTAAAAATGATTGTGTTATATGTTGTCAAAATTAATAACTTCAATTTATATAATAAATATGTAGATATATATGTATGTACATTCTACTTCTGTAGATATTGACGTATCTTAATCTAATAATTAATTTTGGCCCGGTCTCTACTCTACTTTGAGTACGAGATCCCATAATAGATGACAATGACAATGATTTTTTTTTTTCTCACGGCCCCTCCTGGGGCATGGAAGAAATGCAGTTGAATTATGTTCAACAATTATATTCATATAGATTTTTTTTTTTTTAAACACACAAAAAATCTTTCAAAACAAGAAAATCTTTGGCAGCAAACAAGGATATAGGTCTATTTAAAAAAAATATAAAAAATACATGATACCCTACATCTCAACTGGCAGTACTAACACTAGATGAGTGTTAGCCTATAATCTAGGCGGAGTGCCGAGCTTTTTTCTTTGCTGCTAGACTAACCTTAAGCAGAACGTCTGATATGGCGAGACTACGAACCGTGAGTCGCCTAGATTATAGGCTAGATGAGTGTTTGAGTGGTGAACAACAGGGGAGGGGGGGGGGGGGGGGTCACAAAGATTTGAAGTCGAACTTAACAACACTTATGGACTTTAATATTATGGACAGCCATTTGTAGCCTTATTTTGAAATATATTCAAAAGCACAAATTCAAGTATTTTATGTTTTTTAAAAATAAATTCCACATCAAGAACATGAAATCTCTTTGGTAATAGAAAATATTAATGATTTGAATCAACATGTTATGACTTAAAAAAAAAAACTTTTACAAAATATTTTCATATATGCTAACGGCTTTCCATAATTGTTAAGTCCGAATTAGATATAAGTTCAACTTAGGATCTTTGTGAAACACTTCCCAGGACTAGGGTAGCTCGGATCGTGAAAGGGGGGTTGGGGGGGGGGGGGGGGTCGGCAGTTAAATGGATTACTAAACAAATGCATAGACAGCCGGCTGTACTAGTTCAATCAGACCACACAGCGAGGTCACTGACAGGTGGCTATCTCAATAACTCAGCTCTCAATTAACATAAGAAAAGAGGATCATGGGGGACCAACAGGCACCGATTGGGTAACTTTTCTATATAGAGGGTGCAAGTAGGACAATGTGGCTTTCAAGAGGGAGGGCCGTAAGGTTCTATGTGCAGAAGGTCATTATTCGCTGACACCATTAATGAGTGCACCACAAGGAAGAACATTAATGTTCTATAGACATTGCTGAATTGGGCTTTCCACCGATTTTTGTCTATTTACATGTATTAATATTTCATTTTGTTTATTTTACATGTATCATATTTTAAAAAAAAAATCTGATTTCGGAAATTTTAAAAAAAAGGCTCCAAAAGTTACAGAGGATCGTGGAGAAATCCCGGGGTCTTGCTTCGTTATGCTTTGTAGAAGAATTCACATGCCGTACACGTTACCACGTATTTAAGGAAAATGTATTTTATTTCTGAACCCTACGACACTTTAGTAACCCGAATATAGTGTTCTTCAGAACAATTGAAGACCACGTCAAAATTTCTTTTTTTTAATGTTTGTTTCACATTAAACAAATTAGTAATAATATATAATACGTTGCAAAGGCTATATAGATATACTTTATATATAAATAACAGTTAGTGGTCTAAACTTAACACAACACAACGATGTTAAAGTTCATGTATTTTTGCATTAACTAAAAGTGTAATGGTTTTCATTAAAAAATTACAATAAATCAATAATGCATTATAACATTATCAAAAACCAAGATTTTGAAATTAGATGGCAAAGTTAATTTGACAAACAATACAAATTTACTTGAAATTCTGGTTGAATCGATGGAGTCAGGACGAAGCGACTGCAGACGTTGTTTTTCCCCAGCGAAGGAGTGGTAAATTTATTGAATTGAAAAGATAAATAAATAAATATGTAGCTAAACAAAGAAATGCCGGGCCAAACAAACAAACCAATGAATAGCTAATAATTTAATAGATAAATGAATGAAATAAAATTATAAATTTGAATATAAATGAAAAACGTTTTACTCATACATTAAATGAATGAATAATAAATAAATAAATAAAATGAATAGGTAATTACTTGAGAAATAATTAGTGAGTGAATCTAAACAAAAACATTTAAATAAGTAAGACAAAAATTGAATAAAACAATTCGCAAGACAATAAAGAAAATGATAAATGAATGAAATCTACATTAAGGAATAGTTGAGTTCTTGTTTAAGACCGCAAATGCCTTTAAAGTTCATATTTATTGCTCTTATTCTTATTTAAGACATTTCTAGTGCCCTTTTAGAACCTAACATTTCTATGAAGGAAATTTTAGACCCCAAAACGGTGTGAATTTTATATTAAATACGATTATTCAAGATTCAAGATTCAAGATTCAAGATTCAAGATAATTTATTGTCATGTAAAAAATACATAAAATTTGCCTTCGGACATTTAAAAGGTGCTTTACATGTACATACAAATATAAATATATAAATACAGACAAAATAATTACATTTCAACATAACATTTAACAATCATCACAATTTTAAGAAAGGTTACATTAAAAGAATAAGATAAAACTGAGGAAAAGGCAGTGCAGTTTAAAAAGCTTGTTTTGTTTCGTTATTGATCTCGTCCATCCAGGCACCTCCACGCCGGAACACCTCTCCCGCTAACACGCATCAACACACATACAAAGACACACACGACACACCTCACCCATACACACCTCTTACACACAATATAATCGTACACGCCCTACACATACACACGGACACTGCAATCAACATGAGAGGTGCTCCGGTATAGAAATGCCTGGATGGAGATGATTGAGACAATAAATTATCGGAGTATAAAATAGCTATTACGCAACGGCGACTTTGAAAGAAGAGAGAAGAGAAAGGGAGAAAGAGAGAAGAAGAAAGAGACATTCATGCAAATTACAAATTACTAAGCTGGGGTGTGGAGGGCAATGTAATGCATTTGCAGATGACAGATGAGTTATTTGTTATTTGATTTGTTTCATTTTTATTTAAAAATATTATATGTTGAGTATATGACAACAAAACCAAATTGTTTTATTGCAGAATTCAAATATTTGTGTTCATTATTGAAAAGGCAAGATATTTGGCTCTGACAAAAATTTAACAAGAAAGTAGTTAACGTTAATAAAATAAATAAATTTCCTACGAAAGAGAAATCTGCAAATGCGTTACACTGCCGTCATTCCAATTAAGTACATACGCAAATTACACGTGTATAAATTAAAACATAGATAAAAATCGTATCATTATCAATGAATAATCATCATGTGTACACATATTGGACTTTCTGTTAAAACATTTCCTGAAGAATTTACCCTGTATTTTGACCTTACAAATGGTTCCAGGTACATGCATGTATATATATAAATACATTTGTTATGTTCCTTTGTTTATGTAAAGCACATAGAGACATATTGTATGATGCGCTATAAAAGTATATTATTATGAATATTATTATTATTATTATTATTATTATTATTATGTGAATACAATGAAAATATGAAATACAAGAATTGCACATTATCAAAAGAAAACCTAAGCACTGCTATGCATTGGAAATAACAGTGAGCACAGCTCATCTGTTAAATTCACTGTTGAAAGCTTTGCATGCCGCAATCAAAAATGACTGTCTATATCTCTCAGTCCTCACTTTTGGCAGTCTAATCCTACCAGATCTGTTTACAAACACCTCATCATTGAGTGGGTGTGATTCATCTTTCATTATAATATCAAGCCTGGTCAAGAGGGCTGATTGTACAATGTCTTCTAATTGTTGCATGGGTATTCCAATAATTCTACTGGCTTGTGATACAACCCTTGTCAGTTTAGTCTTATTTTTCCCTGTTAAACCACTGAACCAAGCTACTGAAGAGAAACATATGACAGACTGGACAACACTTTGATAAAAGAGAGCAAGTGTTCGACTCCTAACGTTAAATGATCTGAGTTTTCTAAGGAAATACAGTCGCTGGTTCCCTTTTGACTGAATCTTCTTAGTATTTTCGTCCCATTTCAGTTTGTCATCTACAATCGTTCCAAGATACTTATACTCTGACACTTGTTCTATAGCATCTCCTCCAATGGAAATCTCCTCATGTTCCCCTATTCCAGTTTTACGAAAGTCAAAAATCATCTCTTTGGTTTTGCTAGTGTTCAGAAACAGTGATGTCTGTTTACACCACTCCATGAACTTGTCAACACCCTCCCTATAGGCTGTTTCTTCATTGTTACTTATTAATCCTACGATACATGTGTCATCTGCATATTTCACGATATTGCAAGATGGGCTGACTGGACTATCACTTGTTAAGAGAGTGAACAGAATGGGAGATAGCACACACCCCTGTGCTGCTCCTACATTCAGTGTTCTACTGTCAGAGACTACTTCCCCCAGACGGACTCTTTGTAACCTGTTAGTCATGAAATCACCTATCCACATAGACAAATATGGGTTAACCTTCATGACATAGTGTAGCTTCTCAATCAGTAATTGTGGTACAATGGTGTTGAAAGCTGAAGAGAAATCAACAAACATTACTCTGACATATGACTTAGTCTGCTCTAAATGCTTGATTATTGTATGTAACAAGTAGGTAAGTGCATCGTCAACACATCTCTTACTCCTATAGGCAAACTGAAGTGGGTCTTGGTGTTCTTTTGTCTCTTCAATTAGAGACTCTTTCATCAGTTTTTCGAAACATTTCATAATAACAGGAGTTAGAGCAACTGGTCTGAAATCATTTAGAATAGCAGGTTTGGGAACCTTTGGAATTGGTATGATAATTGCACATTTCCAAATATTGGGTACATGAGAAACATCAAGAGACCACTGAAATAACTTGCAGAAAACATGGGACAACTGTTGTGAACATGACTTGAGAAGTTTACAAGATAAGCCATCGGGTCCCATTGATTTATTTGTTTTAATGGATTCCATGACCTTCTTCACCTTCATGACATCTACCAGTATCTTGTCACTACTTGATACACTTTTCTTTATTTCCTGCTGATAATAAACAAAAGAATCTGAAAGTGCTTGGTCATTCTTATCAAATCTACAATAAAACTCATTCAAGTTTTGTACAAATTCGAAAGCATTGTCCCCAATGATATTGTGTTTTTTCTTTGTCTTAGTACCTGTCATCAACCTCAGGCCTTTCCAGGCTTCCCTTGGATTTCCTTCTTGGAATTTGTTTTCTATCTTTTTTCCAAACTCTCGTTTCCTAGCATTAATGTGTCTCTTAAAATCCCTTTCAATCTTCTTCAAGGCTTCCCTATCATTATTTTGAAAAGCTACAGTTTTCTGGTGAATGAACTGTCTGCAGCATTTGTCCACCCACGGTTTATTGTTTGGGTAATGTTTGAGAGTTTTTTCCGGAACAATCATAATTATCTTCACAGAATTTTATGTTATCTGTTACCACTTCTGCAGCTTCATCTATGGATGATGATGAGTCCAGAAGAGTGTCCCAATCTGTACAGTCGAAACATGCTTTCAGGGTCTCTGTGGTGTTGTTTCTCCAGTCCTTCACCGTCTTCCTTGCTGGCTTCTGACATTTCAGCTTCTGCCTGTATTGTGGGATCAGCTGAATGATGTTATGGTCAGAGTTTCCTAAAGGTGGTTTAGCACATACTTTGTATCCCTTTCGTATGTTTCCATAGCACTTATCCAGTGTGCGGGCGCCTCTTGTCGGGATATCCACATATTGATGAAAATGTGGCATGACACCACGCAACTCACAGCTATTGAAGTCTCCTAAAACTATCTGCACTGCATCTGGCGATGAGGATGCGATCCTTGAAGAGACTTCTTGTATCTTAGATGCAGCACTATTAACATCTGCATTTGGTTGGATGTAAACAACCATGATATAGATGTTTGCAAATTCTCGTGGTAGGTAGTGTGGTCTGGCTGAAAAACACAGTAGCTCAATATCTTCAGAACAGAAACTATCGTTGATTTTGATGTTGGTTTCATCACACCATCTTTCATTTATGTATGCACAGACTCCTCCTCCTATCAGCTTCCCAGATGAATCTGTACGGTCTCCCCTTACACACAAAAAACCATCTATGTCAGTATCCGCTGTAGTATCTTTGGGTGAGAACCAGGTTTCAGTAAAGCACATCAAACAGCTTTCACGGTATTCGTATCGATAATTCACACACGCCTTCAACTCATCCATTTTATTTCGCAATGAGCGACAGTTACCTGTTATGACCGAGGGCAACGGCGGTCGGAAACTTAGCCTTCTGAGTCGGGCTCTTACTCCTCCCTTGCGTCCCCGCTTACGACGTTTCAACTCCGCTGGAATGTCATAGTCCAGCTTTGAGTCACACCCGGCTGCACATATTGCTAGCTCCACTTAAACAAAATAAGTATATGCCGATTGATTCATTTAAACTTCCTCAGGTAATGTAAATTTGTACTCTTTTTCTCGATGTAACCTTGGGATTTTTTTTTTATTTACGGATGTTGATAATGTAATCTTGAAGGCTCCAAAAGTTACAGGGGTCGTGGAAAAATCTCGGGGACTGTGCTTCATTTTGCTATGTAACAGAAATGACATGCCGTACACGTTGCCACGTAACTAGTCCTGTTAAATTTATTATATTTCCCAACCCCGACAATACTTCTGAAATAAGTCAAACTCTGTGGTCTTCAAACTATTCAAAGACCACGCCAAAATTTATTTTTAGATATTGGAATACATCTAACTTTTAAAATCAGTTGATTTATATATATATATATACTTTATATATAAATAGTAGTTAGTATTTTTGAAATTAATACGACAAAATCATAATTGGTTGAATCTTTTATTATTAAAAATCTGTAAAGCTTTTAATAAAATAAATTGTGATAAATACTACATTATATAATTTTTAAATACTATTAAAATGAAATTAAATGGCATTCGACAAACCATACAAATTACTTGAAATTCTAGTTGAATCGATGAGATCAGGTCGAACGATTGCAAACGTATATTTGTGCTATTTCACGAAGGATTGGTAAATTTATTGAATTAAAAGATAGTAAAAAAAATATTTAGGTAAACAAAAACCAAATCAACCAAATCAATAAATAGCTAATAATTTGATAGGTAACACAGGTATCGTCGGCTAGCCCTGCGTTAGCTATCCGTGGACGAATACAAGGTGGCACAAACCTCTATCATGAATGCAGAAGGGATTTCTGCCGGGGGGGGGGGGGAGGAGGAGAGAGAGAACATGGGACTGAATAGAACGTCAACGTTAGAAGTCAATAATGGATGAGAGAGTATGAGTGTGATCGTTATGACTACTGAACTGAGCCTGACCTTGGCCCGAGAATAGCATATTTTAATGTAAATCTATCGGGAAATATATCAAGCATTATTACAAAATATATATGTTCTCAAAAGTGATTTATATACTTATATATTCAATTGATTGGATTAGTTGAAGATAGGGGTTATTCTTGCCTTTCCAATCTAATTGTTACATATTGCAGTCAACAGGGGCGGATCCAGCCGGCGGCGAGGGTGGGGGCCCAATTCGTGAGAATATATTTAGCGAGCCGAGGAAAAAGCGGGTGGTGTGTGTGTGTGTGTGTGTGTGTGTGTTTGGGGGGGGGGGGGGGGGGGTTAATGAGCATTATTTTGTTGTTGTTGCTCAACGGGGGGGGGGGGTAGTGAGCACTTCTTTTTGTTTTGCACAACACCCTTCTCCCCCTTGAGCGAAAAAGGAAAAGGTAAAATTGTGGTAACCATTTTTTTTTAACTTTTTTTTTTTTGGACGGAGGTGGGGGCCCCGTTTTATTTTTTATTTTTCTTGTTTAAAGCCCCACTGTCCTACTTGCTCCATTTAAATAGAAAACTTCCCCAATCGGTGCTTGTTGGTCCCCTATGATCCTCGTTTTCTTATGTTAGTTGAGAGCTGAGTTAATGAGATAGCCACCTGTCAGTGACCTCGCTGTGTGGTCTAATTCCTTCTGGCCCAGTAGTATTGACGGTCTTTAAGTTTAAATTTTGGTTACCATCTTTGTTTTCTACTTCTTTTTTGGCAGGGGTTGTGCCCCGTTCCCTATGTCCCTACACCGGATCCGCCACTGGCAGTCAAACTCATCCTAATCTCAATACACTTTCAGTGCTCGTGGATATCCACGGGTTTCACTAGTGTATTATATTTCCTGTAATAATAATGATAATAATAATAGGCATTTCCATAGCGCCGTCTATCTATTCCCAGGCGTATTTAAAAATTACCCCGGCTTTAGCCTAGCTGCCATTACAGCACTTCAGCATTTCAAGGAATTAATTCCTGCCAGGTACCCATTGTGGCAAATGAGATGTATGCCTTGCCAAAGGACATTAGTGCCTTGTCGGGGATCGAACCACGACATTTGCATTTCGAGTCAAGTGCTTATACCACCCGAATTCGACATTCCTACACTTCCCGCACCCGACTAGACATCATCTATAACCCAAATTTTGTGATCTTCAACAATTCAAAGACCACGTCAAAATTAGTCTAATTTACAATATAAAATGCACAAATCATGTGTGTTGAAGTTAATATAAAGATAAACCTTATATATAAATAGTAGTTAGTATCTTAAAATTCACACAACACAATCATGTTTGAATAAATTTTGTTTTTATAAATAGAATCTGTAAAGTTTCTAAATATATTATGATAAATACTAGATTACTACATCATCAAAAGCTCTGTAATTGAAATTCGACAATCCATACAACTTTACAAGAAATTCTAGTTGAATCGATATAAGTTAATAAATAAATGAATTAAATAAAAAGATAAATTTGAATCGAAATTAAAACACTTTTTACACATGAGTGAATCTAAAAATATTATTTAATTAAATTGTGATAAATAAGTAAGATAAAAATTGAATAAAACAATTCGGAAGACATATAAATAAAGAAAATGGAAGTGAGTGAAATATACATCAAAGAATACCGCAAATGCCTTTATAATGCCTGTGTATTGCCCTTATTCTTATGTATGACATTTCTAGTGCCCTTTTAGAACCTAAAATTGCTGATAAGGTAATTATAGACAGCAAAACGGTGTGAATTTATATTGAATACGATCATACCTATAGCTCCACTTTAACAAAAATACGGTGACTGTTAATAAATTAATTAATAATAACACCGGCCGGTGTGACCACGCCATTTTTCCTACCAGTTTCGTTTGTCCGCCAGACATAATATACGGGTTTTCTGCTAGCACGCATCGTCCGTGACTCACGCGGATCATAGTCTTTATCAAGAGTTGCGATTGATCCAAATCAGTCGCAAGTTTGCAACCCCCTACTTTTATGTACATACTTACGATTGATATCAATCGCTAATAACTTTTGATTATGCTAAATATATTACTCATTGCGGATATAGTATCGAAAATAATATCGCTAGTGATATTCGTTTGTCTCGCAATGTGGTCAATAAGGAATCTAAAAGATCACGACGTTTCGTATGCTACTGCAATACTTCGTCAGGTGATAAAAACTGTTGTAAGCAAGGGTCTTTTATACTTTACGGGAGGACCGTAAAGCGGTCTAAAATTCGATCGATAATTGGAACAATAACGCCCAATGCCTATTGGTCGACGCACACGGTGATCGACCAATCACCAAGGCCGCTGGTTCGGCCGCTGGTTCGGCTGATGCACCAGGCCTATTGGCCGACGCATACGGTACTCGACCAATCAACGGGCCGCTGGCTCGGGCCGTCTGCTGAATGGAATCGACCGTTGTTGGCTGGCAGGACGGCGAGTGTCATGGCGGCGTATCGTCCGCATCCAAAATTCGGGGATATCGATCCCGTTGTCTCTGTTGAAATTATTAGGATTGAGACGGATATTGATAGCTTCTTTTACCCTCCGTGTATACCAATGCCGTTCTTGGGAAAGGCACTGAACCCCGTCCCAGTCTGGTTGATGCTGGTTGTCCCAAGCATGTTTTGATTATTCGCAACTGTTTATACAACAGGGCCCATAATATCCAATGAGATTATTACAGACACCCCTGCCTATATAGCTTAAAGTTAATCTTGAGTTCTGGTATTGGAATCGTATTTTAAGAGAAAATTGCTACTATTTTTCTGGATTGTTTGAACCAGTGAAATAAAAACAAACACACACGAACTTGCTTGGCATCATCTTCGATATATACAACTCCCATTTGCACCTAGTGACCTGTGTTCAGCATAATGGTGTCTGGCCTGCTTACCCGGATTTCCTTATCTCCCTAAGCTCTTTCCTCAGCCAGCCATTTTACATTTTCTACCAAAATAATTGATTGGCAAATATGTCATTTATTTGTTATCTTGAACATTCATTGTAAGTTTCGTTGGATTCTGTGAAGATTTATTTTCTATAATGACCAGAACTCAAGTTTATCTTTAACTCGAGAAAAACAACATAATATGATTAACAGAAGTCCCCCAAGTATTCGCTTAGAATCATATTAAAGGGATCCGGTAACTACTTTGTCTTAGATCCTTAAGAAATAATCCTTGATTTAGCTCATGCTGCAATGATAATTATAAACCTTTAGGTCTGTCAGGAACTCTCGGACTTTTACAAGCCGATCGCCTGTCTGATTATCAAGATATTAATGGTTGGAATTACAAATTTTGAAAACCGTTCGCCGAACGGTTTTCATAACACTACAGTCTATTGGAGAAAACGAGTATGGTAAAACCCGTCACTCAAAGATTTTTACTTTTTAGAGGCACTTCTTGATCATTTTGAAGCGCGATTTTTTTAGGGCTTCAATATTACACCATATCACAGACACTGGTAACATGTAGGACCGTGTATCTCAGATTTCACATTGTTAAACGATCCCTTTAATGATACATGGCTGCGGAATACGAGTAACGAAGGCTCCAAAACTTCGTGGAGAAATCCTGATGGAAACTGTGCTTCAACTTGCTATGTAAGAGAAATCACAGGCTATACGCGTTACCACGTAACTAATCATGTAAAATCTGTATACAGCCTTTTCACACACAGCTAACACACATCGTATCTAGAGCTGATTAGTTTAAAGCTGTTTAACTCAACAGTTTTAAACAGCTTTAAAGAAAATTTTCCCTGTGTGAACATCGTTCATACGATGTTCCGATAGATACGACGTCGCGATTCATACGCCGTTCAAAGCAGGCTGTAGATACGAAGTCCGTATCTAGAGAGCTTGACATTTTGTGTGTGAACGGTTATAAATACGTGTTTAAACTGGATAGAGCGTGCGCTTTGTTTGAAATGGCCTGACCTTCAATGCGCAATGACACTTCTGCGCATTTTAAGAGCAGGAGCTAATCACGAAACGATTAACGATCGCACCGAAATTTCTTTGCGTGAATGATGTCGTATGCAAAGCTGATTATTTTGAAGCGCTTTAAACTAATCAGCTTTAAAGAATTTTACTCGTGTGTGAAAAGGCTGATAGTTATACCGTAAGGGCTTTAGGCCACTTAACTAGTCCTATAAATTCGTTAAATTTCCCGACCCAAACTCCACATCCCAACAACCCATACTTTGTGATCTTCGTACATTCAAAGACCACGCCAAAATTACTTTTTTGCGGATTAGAAATACCACAAAATTCATCAATATGCAGTAGGTGATTGATTTATATATAGAAATATTTTATATATAAATAGTAGTTAGTATTTTTTTGAATGAACACAACACAATTATAATCAGGTGAATCTTGTCTTTTATTTAAATGATATCTGTAAAGCGTTCAATTAGAAAATTCACAATAAGGAATACTTCATAATATTTTCAAATACTATGAAATTGAAATTAAATGGCAAAGTTAATTCGACAAACCAAACAAATTTACTTGAAATTCTAGTTGAATCGATGGAGTCAGGTCGAACGACTACAGACGTCTATTTGTGCTATTTCCTGAAGGATTGGTAAATTTATTGAATTAAAAATATATAGGTAAACAAAAACCAAATCAACCAAATCAATAAATAGCTAATAATTTGATAGGTAACACAGGTATCGTCGGCTAGCCCTGCGTTAGCTTTCCGCGGACGAATACACGGTGGCACAAACCTCTATCATGCATGCAGAAGGGATTTCTGCCGGGAAGGGGGGGGGGGACCATAGGACTGGATAGAACGTTAACGCTAGAAGTCAATGATGAATGAGCGAGTATGAGTGCGATCGTTGTGACTACTGTACTGAGCCTGACCTTGGCTCGAGCATAGCATATTTTAATGTAAATCTATCGGGAAATCTATCAAACATTATAACACAAGAAATGTTCTCAAAAGTGATTTATATACTTATATATTATATTGATTGAAACTGTTGAAGATGGGGGTTATTCTTGCCTTTCCAATCTAATTTTTGCATATTGCAGTCAACAGGGGCGGATCCAGCCGGCGGCAAGGGTGGAGCCAGGGCTCAAATTAACTTTTTGTCCACGGGGGCTCTTCCAAAAAAAAAGAGCACCCGTGAGCCTTCTTACGGGGGCTCTTTTAGTACTGACGAGGGCACTTTTTTAAATACAAATTTCCATTGATTTGGTGGTACCCATGATACTCCTAAATTCTTTGCTATTTTAGCATTAATAGTCGGCATTATTTCCCTCTTACAACTTTACAAGTTATAACATGCAGCTATACTGGTCAGATCTCCTCTCTCTGTACGAAATTTCTGGTCCAATACCGTACAGTCGCCTCCTCGCCAACTGGTTTCCTTTTACTAAATTTAGCTTTCGGTTGATTTGCTGGTCGAGGTTCATGATCTGTTGGTCTTTTCGAATCACCAGATTTCAGAGGATTCACGATTTTCACAACGAAAAACTTCTCCACGTTTCGGTCCTTGCGCGGTCGCCTCTAGCTCCAGCAGATATGGGGCGTCAGCGTGCACACCAGTATACTACCGGCGCAGCTATACCCACTGCTGACGGGCTTCCGTTGCTTGTATTTGTAATACTCATAGAGATGTGGAGATGGGAGATATAGCGCAATCTTGCGGCGAAAAAGCGTTCATTTGTTAACAATATGGCAGCCTCTATAGACACCGACAAATTTGAGCGAGATCATGCACGCTAACCTAATTTCTATGGTTCCATTTCATTTGTTTAAGGTTTGAAAGTTGAAACTCAATATTGTGTGAAAGTTATAACAGAAATTATAATCTTTAGTTTATATAATTCCACAGGGGCGATTTTTAATTGTGTAATCGCCCCCGTGAGCACTCTGAGTGAGGTGGCGATTATGAAGCTCAGGGGGGGGGGGGGGGGGGCAATTTACCCTCAGTACTAAAAAATTGCAAAATAAATATGTATGCTGATGACACTATTTTTTATTATGCTAGCAATGACATTTCTGAACTGGCAAACAAAGTAAACAAAGATTTAGTAAATGTGAAAAAATTGCTTGATGTCAATAAGTTAAGTTTAAATATAAATAAAACAGAATACATTGTACTAGGAACAAAAAAATCGTCTAAAACTAGCACGTAATACAAATTTAAATACTAACATAGATGGAACCCCTCTGAAAAGAGTTACTACATGCAATCATTAAGGAGTGATTGTGGATGAAACTTTATCATGGACAGACCATATTAAACATGTACAAAAGAAAATGTAGAAGCGGATTGTATATGATAAAATCAATACGTAATATTGTTGGTAAAGATAAATTGAAATTAGTATATAATGCATTGATTTTTATCCCACCTCTCCTATTGTGATGTAATATGGGGAAACTGTGGAAAGTGCCTTCCGAAAATGATCTCCAAAAAATTCAAAATCGGGCAGCTCGAATAAAAAATGATACCCCTTGGGATTCATCGGGAAGCTGCAACCTTAATAAACTTGGATGGGATACGCTTGAACAGAAAAGAAAAGAAAATATCGCTTTAATGACTTTCAATATACTTAATAAAAAAGCCCCTTCTTATTTAATTGATACATTTTCGTTCAGAGAAAGGTTATATAATACGAGAAGTGGCAATCTATGAGTTAAGACAATCCAGCCTCTAAAACGGATAGTACCAAACGCACATGTGTGTACAGAGGCGCTTGCCTATGGAACTCACTACCACACTAATTGCAAGCTGCACAAACCAAGTACAGTTTCACAACAGGACTTAAAACAATAACCAATTTATAATCATATACAATATACTATGCTCAAATATGTCTATGAACTTTCGAATGTTTCCTTCTTATTTTTGATGTGTCCATTTTTGTGTTGTTTGAATTTATATTGTTGTCTATGCATCTGCTCGGGTATTTTTAAATTTCCATATGATGTAATATAGTTTCATTTCATTTTATCAGAAAATGATTAAATCATAGAGCTTTATCTGCTGTGCTTGTTATTTTAATTCACTTTCAAGAGTTCTTTTACTGACTTAAACAAATAAAAATTGTAATCATATCCTTAATTGTAATGATGCAGTATCTTGACCAGCCACATTTTATTTTTTTATTTTTTATATATCATTTCTGGCAGTTTATATGCACCAGTAACAATTTGTATTACTTATTTTAATTTGAATTATTGTTCCAGTACTCTTGTTTGGACACTCATGATAATTGTTATTCATATAAATTAACTTTCTCGGCAGTACTATTCTATCGTTATTTTTTAAAGATATTTATCTTGATTATTTATTGTTTGTTTTAAATATGTCATTTGATATACCATAATCATTTTTATGTTAATTCGATGTATTTACATTGTTTCACACGGCCCCAATGGAAGTCAGTCTTGTAACTGTTTGGGCTTTTTTAACGGTGTATAAATAAAGATATCAATTCAATTCAATATCAATTTACCTCACATCGGTTAAGTGTAGCAAATGAAGATTTATGCCTTGCCAAAGGACATAAGTGCCTTGTCGGGGATCGAACAACGACCTTTGCATTTCGAGTCAAGTGCTTATACCACTCGACCTCGACATTTCTACACTTCCTGCACCCGACACCACATCATCAATAACCCAAATTTTGTGATCTTCAACAATTCAAAGACCACGTCAAAATTAGTCTAATTTACAATATAAAATGCACATTACATGAGTGTTGAAGTTAATATAAAGATAAACCTTATATATAAATAGTAGTTAGTATCTTAAAATTCACACAACACAATCATGTTTGAATAAATCTTGTTTTTATAAATAGAATCTGTAAAGTTTCTAATAAAATATATTATGATAAATACTAGATTACTACATTATCAAATGCTATGTAATTGAAATTCGACAAATCATACAATTATACTAGAAATTCTAGTTGAATCGATATAAGTTAATAAATAAATGAATTAAATAAAAAGATGTTTTACTCATACATTAAATGAATGAATAATAAATAAATATATAAAATAAATAGGTTATGACTTAAGGAAATCATATCAATTTCATGGGACAGTTAAGCGTTCACCCGTCCGCAATAAAAAAAGAGATTTTCAGCGCCCGTTATGAAGGCATGGGAAGAAGCAGAAAAATCGGACTTTGGCCGGGTTTGATAGGTGTAGCATTAGTTGTGGAGGCTGTCCGGAATAGATACCAACATCTATAAAATGCCTGATATTTCCTCTTTGTAATCATGTAACTTTTAATAATTTTCGAAAATAGATAGTTCCGTCATTTTTAAGATTTCAAAACACTTATGGGTAGAATTTGGAAGAGATTTAAGCGTAATTTAGAAGAAATGTGCTTGTTCACACCCCCTGTGTGACTTTTCCATTGGACTTACGCGCGAACGGTATAAGCTACAAATTATATACCATGTCGAGAACATAGGTCATTTCCTCAGCTTTCATAATATATTAGATTTATTATGATTGGTTGAAAAATAGGTCCGTCAAAATGACTTGACAAATTGTTATGTCTGCAAGAAAATATCGTCGGCCTTATGCCAAAAGGGCCTTAACTGCTTTTGGCCATTCCGAGATAATCGCGTTTAAAGGTTTTGGCCTCTCTAATAATCAAAAGTTTGTGGTCGTTTTTTTGCTTTTGAAGCCAATTTCGATAAATGTGTTAAGTTATTAAGTTTTACATGAAATGTGTTAAATTTGTTATAAAATATTCAGAATTGTACATGCTATGTGCAAAAAACATGTTAGGGCCTTTTTGGCATAAGGCTTGAATGTAGCGTATTTATGCCAGAAGGGCCGTAACCTACTCGGCATTATACCAAAAGGGGCGTAACCTACGCGGCGTTATGCCAAAAGGGCCTTAACCTGCCGTTATCGTACGCGTAACTATGCGCGTAACTATGCGCGCATACGCGCGCATAGTTAGCGCCCTTTTGGCATAAGGAAATTTTCTTGTTTCGCAACACCTTTGGTTTGCCAGAAAGGCCCTCCTAACGCAAATGGATCATCCGTGTAGGTTAAGGCCCTTTTGGCGTAAGGAAAAAGATGAGATACGCGTTAAGGCCATTTTGAAATTCATAATTATCTTCATAAATAAATCGAATTTCAACAAGTGAAGCACATCATTTTAAACAGAATGATGAAATCTACAAGGTGATGTTAATAACTCAATAACCCCCAAAATCGGGTTAAGGCCCTTTTGGCATAAGGCCGACGATATAACCTGAAGTGGCTTTCTTGAGTCGATGCGAGGTGTGCAATAGCTACGTATTGCTCGCTCTTACACCGCTGATGTCTAATTGGGCATGACGTTTAATGGTAACAAAATGCCACTTATTCATATCTATTAGTTAAATGAATGTAACCAAACTATAAAATAATTACACAGGAACAAATATTTCCATATCATAAATAACAATACGTTTTCAAAATTAGTTAAATTAAGATGTATTTATAGGTATGTATAGCCATGATTAAGAGATTTTTGTTGTGTAACAGGATTTCGGACTGTATCCATTCTACATGCAGGGTATACGCGCGTGTACTAGTGTGTACCGTATACTACGCGCACTGTATTGCCATTGTATGTGCTTAATATGCCATGTGTGTTGCTATATATGCCTAATGTGTGTGTGGTGCGTTGGGGTGTATAGGGCCTGTGTGTGTGCCACGGCAGAATACATACAATGTTCTCTTTAGCTGTACCACATGTTCAGGAGACCGTGATCAAAACACTGATATCATGCACTCTAATTTTAACAAATTAATATATTATTCTGACGGTCCGAGTCACAATTTCCACTGTTCACAGCTAGGCTTATGAGCCTAACATCATACACCCCCATTTGCTATAATGGACACGTCCAATGTACTTTTGTTCAGCTACGCTCCTGTGCGACGCGTTTCCAGCGCGTATCAGTAAAACCTGCGTTTGACTCCGCACAGTGTTAAGTGCTGGTATTTTCTACGTCGCGTTAACTGTCCAAATCGAGCAAAACTAATTCATATGAATTACATGAGTGAATCAATAAATATAATTTAATTAAATTGTGATAAATAGGTAAGATAATAATTGAATAAAACAATTCGGAAGTCATATAAATAAAGAAAATTAATGAAATATACACCAAAGAATACCGCAAATGCTTTATAATGCCTATGTATAGCCCTTATTCTTATTTATGACATTTCTAGTCCCCTTTTAGAACCTAAAATTGCTGTGTAAGTAATTTTAGACAGCAAAACAGTGTGAATTTATATTGAATACGATCATACCAATTCAGCTCCACTTTTAAAAAGACACGGTGACTGTTAATTAACTAAATAATAATAACACCGGCCACACCGACCGCGCCGTTTGTACTACCCGTTTCGTTTGTCCGTCAGACATAATATGCGGGTTTTCTGCTAGCATGTATCGTCCGTGACTCACGCGGTTCTAAAAGGGGACTAGAAATGTCATAAATAAGAATAAGGGCTATACACATGCTTTATAAAGCATTTGCGATATTCTGTGATGTATGTTTCATTCATTTTCTTTATTTATATGTCATTCTTCCGAATTGTTTTATTCAATTTTTATCTTACTTATTTTTCACAGTTAAATTTAATTATATTTGTTTGATTCACTCATGTGATTATTTCCTAAAGTCATAACCTATTTATTTTATTTATTTATTTATTATTCATTCATTTAAAGTATGAGTAAAACGTTTTTCATTTCGATTAAAATTTATCTTTTTATTTAATTCATTTATGTATTAACTTATATCGATTCAACTAGAAAATTCTAGTTTACTTGAATGGATTGTCGAATTTCAATTACATAGTATTTGATAATGTAGTAATCTTGTATTTAGCATAATATTTGTTATTAAAAATATTACAGATACTATTAATAAAAACAAGATTTATTTAAACATGATTGTGTTGTGTTAAGTTTAAGATACTAACTACTATTTATATATAAGGTTTATTTATATGTTAACTTCAACCCACATGTTGTGTATATTTTTACTTATAATATCAAATAAATTTTGACTTGATCTTTGAATTTCTGAGGATCACTAAATTCGGGAATTGACGATGTGGTGTCGGGTGCAGGAAGTGTAGGAATGTCGAAGTCCAGTGGTACAAGCACTTGACTCGAAATGCAAAGGTCAGGGTTCGATTTCCGACAAGGCTCTAATGTCCTTTGGCAAGGGATAAACCTCATTTACCGCACTATAGTGCGGTATGGTATGTAATCTCGTAGGTTTTAATGCCGGAGGCATCATGTTTTCGGGTTGTCCGTCCGTACGTCCGTCCGTCCCGTTTGACCGTTATCACAATATCTCAAGAACCATTTAAGATTTAAACTTAAGACTCGGGAATAGTATTTATCACCATAGGAAGACGATCTGATTAGATTTTGGAGTACGTAGGTCAAAGGTCACAGGTCACAGAGGTCAAGTTATGAAATTCCTTGTATTGAGTTTGTTAGCGCGATATCTCAAGAACCATTTGAGATTTAAACTTCAAACTTAAGGATAGTATGTATCACCATAGGAAGACGATCTGATTAGATTTTGGAGCACGTATGTCAAAGGTCAAGGGTCACAGAGGTCAACTTATGAAATTCCATACATTGAGATTGTTATCATGATATAATAATAATAATAATAGCCCGTTCTTATATAGCGCTTTTCAGGACCGGAGGCCCTCTCAAAGCGCTTTACAGATAAGTATATTATTACCCCCGGTCATTGGATTCAGGCTTACCCGCACACAATGTATGCACATTCTCCACTCCCTGGGGAGCATTCCAGCCAGGCGTCATTTTTACAAGCGCACACTTGCTAATCTATCCACATTAGCTTTCGCATCCTACCGGGTACCCATTTAACATCTGGGTGGAGAGTGGCAAATGTAGATCAATGTCTTGCCAAAGGACATTAGTGCCGCGGTGGGACTTGAACCGCGGACCTTGTGATCCTCAGTCCGGTGACATATCCACTCGTCCACGACACCTCTCAAGAACCACTGGAGATTTAAACTTCAAACTTAGTGATAGTGTGTATCACTATAGGAAAACAATCTGATTACATTTTGGAGCACGTAGGTCAAAGGTCAAGGGTCATAGAGGTCAACTTATGAAATTCCATACATTGAGATTGTTATCATAATATCTCAAGAACCACTGGAGATGTAAAAACTTCAAACTTAAGGATAGTGTGTATCACCATAGGAAGACAATCTGATTAGATTTTGGAGCACGTAGGTCAAAGGTCAAGGGTCACAGAGGTCAACTTATGAAATTCCATACATTGAGATCGTTATCGCGATATCTCAAGAACCACTGGAGAATTTTCACTTCAAACTTAATGATAGTATGTATCACCATATCATAATATCTCAAGAACCACTGGAGATTTAAACTTCAAACTTAATGATAGTGTGTATCACCATAGGAAGACAATCTGATAAGATTTTGGAGCACGTAGGTCAAAGGTCAAGGGTCACAGACGTCAACTTATGAAATTCCATACATTGAGATTGTTATCATGATATCTCAAGAACCACTGGAGATTTAAACTCCAAACTTGATGATAGTACATGTATGTATCACCATAGGAAGACAATCTGATTAGATTTTGGGGTCACGAGGTCAAAGGTCAAAGGTCACAGGGCTCATTATGTATGCAAAAACAGCTTGTGATCGCGTTATCTGAAGAACCGATTGATGGATTCCTGCCAAAGTTTGGTCATGTATGTATCTTGCAAAGCCAATGAACTGATTAGATTTTGGGTTCACGAGGTCAAAGGTCACAGCGCACATTGTGTATGCAAAAACAGCTCGTGATCGCCTTATCTCAAGAACCGATTGATGGATTCCTGCCAAACTTAGGTCATGTATGTTACTTGCAGAGCTGATGAACTGATTAGATTCTGGGGTCATGAGGTAAAGGTCAAGGTCATGCGGCTCATTATGTATGCAAAAATAGCTTGTGATCGTATTATCATTAGAACAGATTGATGGATTCCTGCCAAACTTAGATCATTTATGTATCTTGCAGAGCCAATGAATGGTTCATAAGATCAAAGGTCATGGGCTCATTATGTATGCAAAAATAGCTTGTGGACGCATTCTCATTAGAACTGACAGATGGATTACTATTTAACTCAGGAAATCTTGCAGAGCCAATGAACTGAGTAGATTTTAGGGTCATGAGGTCAAAGATCAAAGGGTCATATATGTATATGAGAAATTGCTTGTAATCACGATATTCTGAGAACATGTTAATGGATTACAATTGAACTTGAATTTGAAAAATTTCTTCCGTTTCGGTTTGTAAAATTGCTCTATGACGGAGGCATCATTTTCGACTGCGCGCAGTCGAATTCCATCTAGTTTAGGCTGTTTTGGCTCCAAAAGGGTCCCAATATTGGCCAAAAATGATGGGGTTCAAATTTTCAGACCCCTCCTTCATTTCCTGGGGGGTCCATATTTGGCGCCAAAATGGCTATATATAACGCGCAATAGGGAAATTTGGTGTCTTCGGGAAAATTTGAACCCCATCAATTTCTGATAGCTTGGACCCCAATGAATCCAAAAATGCAGACAAAATCAACTTTGGCACAAAAATCCTACGGGAGCTGTTTCAGTGTCACACCGTACAACACTATGAGGTAAATGGGTACCTGGCAGAAATTAATTCACTGAAATGTTGGAGTGCTGTAATGGCAGCTATACTTAAAGCCGGAGTAATACTATTAAAATGCGCCTCGGAATAGAATGTCTAGATAGACGGCGCTATTGAAATGCCTATTATTATTACAGGAAATATAACACACTAGTGAAACCCGTGAAAATCCACGGGCACTGAAAGTGTATTGAGATTAGGATGAGTTTGACTACCAATGGCGGATCCAGGGTGGGGGCATGGGAAACGGGCTCCCACCCTGCCAAAAAATAAGTAGAAAACAAAGATGGTAAACTAAATTTTACCTTCAAAAGGAAAAAAAGAAAAACGGGGACCCCACCCCCTGCCAAAACAAAACAAAGTTTAAACAAGATGGTTACCACAATTTTACGTTTTTCTTTTTTTGGTCAAGGGGGAGGAGGATGTTGAGCAACAACAACTTATCCCCCCCCCCTCCCCAGTAGAGAAACAACAAAAAATAGTGCTCATTAATCCCCCCCCCCCCCCACCACCCGCTTCTCACGAATTGGGCGCCACCCTCGCCGCCGGCTGGATCCGCCCCTGTTGACTGCAATGTGCAACAATTAGATTGGAAAGGCAAGAATAACCCCCATCTTCAACTATTTCAATCAATAGAATACATATTAAGAATGAAATCACTTTTGAAAACATATCCTGTGTAATAATGTTTGATAGATTTACATTAAAATATGCTATTCTCGAGGAAAGGTCAGGCTAAGTACATTATTCATAACGATCACACTCATACATGCTCATTCACCATTGACTTCTAACGTTAACGTTCTATTCAGTCCCATGTTCTCTCCCCCCCCCCCCGGCAGAAATCCCTTCTGTATTCATGATAGAGGTTTGTGCCACCGTGTATTCGTCCACGGATAGGTAGCGCAATGCTACCCGACAATGCCTATATTACTTATCAACTTATTAGCTATTTATTGATTTGGTTGATAAGCCATTTTTTTGTTTAGTTATATATTTATTTATTTATCTTTTTAATTCAATAAATTTACCTCTCCTTCGGGAAATATACGTCTGCAGTCGTTCGACCTGACTCCATCGATTCAACCAGAATTTAGAATAATTTGTTATGGTTTGTCGAATTAACTTTGCCATTTAATTTCAATTTCATAGTATTTGAAGATATTATGAAGCAATTTTAATTATAATTGTTTTAAATTGAACGCTTAACAGATATTATTTAACAAAAAGAAGATAAACTTGATTTTGATTGTGTTTCATTAATTTAAAAAATACTAACTACTATTTATATATAACGTATATCTATATGAAAATTTCAACTTCCGTTAATAGTTATGAATTTCAACATTCCAATAACTAATATTTTGGCATGGTCTTTGAATAGATTGAAGGCCACAGAGTTTGACTTATTACAGAAGTGGTGTCGGGGTTGGAAAATATAATTAATTTAACAGGACTAGTTACGTGGCAACGTGTACGGCATGTAATTTCTGTTACATATCAAAATGAAGCACAGTCCCCGGGATTTTTCCACGACCCCTGTAACTTTTGGAGCCTTCAATATTACAAGGTTACGTCGAGAAAAAGGATTAAAATTTACATTGCCTGAGGAATTTTAAATGAATCAATCGTGATATCCGTTTTTTTTTTAAGTGGAGCTGAATTGGTATGATCGTATTCAATATAAATTCACACCGTTTTGGGGGTCTACAATTACCTTCATAGCCATTTTAGGTTCTAAAAGGGCACTAGAGATGTCATACATAAGAATACAAGCAATACACATGCACTTTTAAGGCATTTGCAGTCTTAAACAAGAACTCAACTATTCTTTAATGTATATTTCATTCATTTATAATTTTCTATATTTATCTGTCTTTTTAATTGTTTTGTTCAATTTTTATCTTACTTATTTATCACAATTTAATTAAATTATTTTGTCTAGATTCACTTATGCAATTGTTTCCTGAAATCATTACCTATTTATCTTATTTATTTATTTATTATTCATTCATTAAATGTATGAGTAAAACGTTTTTCATTTAGATACAATTTTTTCTTTGTATTTAATTCGTTTATTTATTAACTTATATCGATTCAACCAGAATTTCTAGTAAATTTGTATGGTTTGTCGAATTTCAATTACATAGCATTTGATAATGTAGTAATCTAGTATTTATCGTAGTAATCTAGTATTAATCATAATAATTTTTATTAAAAAAACTGTACAGATTCTATTAATAAAAAGAATATTCATGTAAACATTATTGTGTTGTGTTAAATTCAAGATACTAACTACTATTTATATATAAGATTAATCTATATATTAAAAATTCAGCAACTCGCATTGAGATTCTTCAGCCAATTTTTAAAATTGGACAAATTTTGACGTGGTCTTTGAAATGTTGAAGATCACTAAATTTGGGAATTGATGATGTGGTGTCGAAATGCAAAGGTCGTGGTTCGATTCCCGACAAGACACTCATGTCCTTTGGCAAGGCATAAATCTTCATTTGCTACACTTGACCGAGGTGAGGTAAATGGGTACCTGGCAGGAATTAATTCCTTGAAATACTAGAGCGCTGTAATGGCAGCTAGGCTAAAGCCGGGGTAATAATAAAGGCGCCTGGAATAGAATTGCTAGATAGACGGCGCTTATAGAATTGCCTATTATTATTATTGTTAACACAGGAAATATAATACATGGATATCCACGGGCACTGAAAGTGTATTGAGATTAGGATGAGTTTGACTGCCAATGGCGGATCCAGGGTGGGGGCATGGGGGGCACGGGCCCCCGACCCTGACAAAAAATGAGTAGAACACAAAGATGGTAACCAAAAGTTTAGCTTAAAAAAAAAAACGGGGCCCTCATCCCCGGCCAAAACAAACCAAAGTTTTTAAAAAGTTGGTTACCACAAGTTTACCTTTTCTTTTTTTTTGCCCAAGGAGGGGGTGGGGGGGGGGGGGGTTAACTTTGCCATTTAATTTCAATTTCAGAGTATTTGAAAGGGTTATAATGTAAGTTTTATTTATTATGATTTTTTTTTAAATTAAAAGCTTTACAGATTTCATCGATAAAAATAAAGATTCACTTAATTGTGATTGTGTTATGTTGATTTAAAAAATACTAACTACTATTTTTATAGAAGGTATATTTATATAATTTATTCAACCGCTTATTGGATCAAATTGGTCAATGATTTTATTTTCAAATAAAAAGAAATTTTGACGAGGTCTTTGTATATTTGAAGATCTCAGAAATTGGGTGATGGAAGATGTGGTGTCGGGGTCGGGAAATATAATAAGTTTTTATTCATTTGTCTCTCGTAATTTGTGTTCAATTTCGTATCTTCTTCATTGATACAAATTGTTTGTATTCATTTTTTTAGAATACTCAGCAATTTTTCCTAGAGTCATTAGCTATTTATTTAAATTATTTATTTATTACTAATTCATTTAATTTATAGGTAAATTGTTTTTCATTTAGTTTTAAATTTATCTTTTTATTTACTAATTTATTTATTAACTTATTCGTTAATTTATTAATTCGTTTTGTATCTATTTGTTTGTTTATCTTTATATCTAATTTTTTTCATTTTTAATTCAATAATTTGTTACCGCTCCTTCGGGAAATAGACGTCTACGTCTGCAGTCACTTCGACTGACTCTATCGATTCAACTATATAAGTTATTAGATCGAGTAAATGAGTACTTTCGTCGAATTAACTATGCCAATAAATTTTGATGTCATAGTGTTTAATGAAGTAGTATATATATATATATATATATATACAGTGCGTCCCAGAAAAAACGAAACCGAGAAGTATCGATGTTTTATCATAACTTAATCACAACCATAATTAATGAATGATACATATTTGGAAAGCTTAGAGTCTCCTCTTTCAGTTGATGCTACTCACGTCGTGATGCATATTTCACGCATGAGTGATTAAAAGCGATTTGAAGGAAGGAAACCAAAAAGACATTTGGCAGGCGGTATCTGAATTTCGAAGAAAAATTCACATTTCTAGAAAGTTGAGTTTCTGCCCTTTCATATGACACCTCAATCAGGAAAAATGAGCGAGGAATGACAAAGTTCTGTTTGTTTAAAGTAGTGCTTGCATTTCCATAATTTTATTAAACGAATTCGTTTTCACTGGCTGCCTGCCGTATCAATAAACGAAATTAACAAAAGACTTAACTCCGTTTCGTTGACAATCAGCCGTAGACGAGAGTCTTCATGCATGGCTGATTGTCAACGAAACGGAGTTGAGTCTTTTGTCAAATCTGCTTTTTATTTTCAATATATGTTAATAGTCTACCTGAATGTACTCCTGAAGGTATCATAGATATGTATGCTGACGATACGACACTTACCGTCAGTGCAAATGATGCAACTGTTGTGGAAGAAAAATTAACTGTTGCGTTAAACAGAGTCATGGCATGGATTAAGGAAAATCGTCTTGTTCTTAACACTGAAAAAACTTGTGTCATGTTAATAGGCTCTCCTGCTAATCTCAAGAAAATTGAATCTTTCACGATTTCATTAAACGGCAATTTGATCAGAAGAGTTCAATTCACCAAATGCTTAGGACTTTTGATAGATGAAGAATTGAAATGGTCTAAACAAATCGAAAACGTAAGTAAACTTACCCAGAAAAACATTGGCATGATAAAGAGAGCAAAGAGTTTTTTGCCTCAAAAATCCTTAAAGTTACTTTACAACAGTCTAGTGTTGCCACGATTAGATTACTGCTCTGTTGTATGGTCGAACCGATTTCATTCTCATACAACTAAGCTGCAAAAAAATTCAAAAGAGGGCCGCAAGAATAATATTGAACAAGACATATGACACACCGTCGGCTGATTTGTTCACAAGTCTTAAATGGATGACATTAGACAAGCGGTTTGAGTTAAGTCGCGTTATGATGATATATAAATGCGTTCATAACTTAGCACCTTCTTACCTTCAGGTAGGCTTAATCAATCCTAATGATGTACATGAGCATCATACAAGGCAAATAGAAAGTGGATGTTTACGTGTGCCTAGATTTCACACTGATTGTTATAAGTGTAGCCCAATTGTTTCTTCCATATTTGAATGGAATAAGCTAGATAATTCATTGAGAAAGGCTTCCTCTGTCAATTCATTTAAGAGATTGTTTAAACAAAGTTGTAATTTGTGAATGGCTCAGCCGTACATACACTACGTGCATGTTTTGTAATATTTACATGACCTATTCACATAATTGCGACTTAATTAATATTTTCCTGTTGACATTACTGTTTACTAGGTTAATGATATATGTTTATTTTGCAAACGAGTATTATTTGTGTAACTGTTCTGTATAAATGTTATAAACGTTGTAAATATGTTCATTCAGGGCCCCATGGAAGACCACTACTTGTTGGTGAATGGGCTACCCTGTCAAAAGATTAGAAATAAATAAATAAAATAAAAAATATTTCCACCAAGGTGGTCTGCGAAAAATGGTCGTCTGCACAAGAAACCTGACGACCCTCTCCCTTTAAAGCCACACTGTCCTACTTGTAGCTACTTGCTCCCTCTATATAGAAAACATCCCCAACCGGTGCCTGTTGGTCCCCCATGATCCTCTTTTTCTTATGTTAGTTGAGAGCTGAGTTAATGAGATAGCCACCTGTCAGTGACCTCGCTGTGTGGTCTTATCCATTCTGGCCCAGTAGTGTTGAAGGTCTTTAATAGAAGGTCTTTGATTTGTCTTTGATTTGTTTGCCATGGATACATTTTGTGGATCAGCTGCCCATACGATTGTTATTAATAGACATAGGAACATCAATGCATGGGTAATGCAACCAAATCTTGTGACAGCGAATCAATACATGCCTAGTGGCTCTAAATAAGGGAGTTTACAGATAGCACATGGTACAAATGACCCCAAATATCCACAGGTCTTTTACACATGGAGAAGTTCCACTTTGAGCATCTTAGAAAAATAACTGCCAAAGTCCTTGATGTGCTTCATGAATACCTTTTGTTTGCCCTCTTGAAAAGAATACTTCCACCTGCGTATCTTAGAATGAACCGTTGGTGCATAAATGAATAATGTTACATAACTTTCAAGAGCGCATATCCAGTATTCATCTCTGTGGGTTTTACCTTTTTGGTACAAATGACCATTATCTGCTCATGCTCAGACTGCAACCGTAAACTGGCTTATTCACCGGCCCGTAGCAGTTATCATCGTACAGGAAGAATGGCAGATGGCAGAAGTGTAAGTACAGATAGTATTATATTATCATTATTATTATATAGGTGGTGGCCATGCACCCGATAGTGCAGAGACCACTTCAAAAATTCGTAAATATTTATCTGAAATATTTGTAATTATCTTCTGGTGGTACGGTGCATAAGTTCATTTTAATAGTATACTTAAAATATTATAATAACGGTGAGTATATTATACAATATATAAAGATAATTATTATTGGACATATTTCATACATGATTAAATTTACAACATTTAAACAATATTTTTAATTTATATTTTCTTTTAATGAGATGTGTCAAACAGTATTCCTCTATGAAAGATAAATAAATGCATTAAGAAGTTGTTCAATTAGCCTATAATAACACTAAATAAGTGCATGTATCGATAGTAATAACTTGCAATGATTTGTTTGTTATCTATTTTTAAAACTGCAAAAGAAGAAGAAAATAATCAATCAGAAATATATAAATCAAATCTAATGAAATCAATAGATAAATAAAAAATAATTTAATACAAAAATAAGTGAATGCGTGAAGAAATAAATGTAATAAACAAATAAATATTACAAATCGATAGATATTGATGAATACAAAATGAATACGATAAAAAGATATGCTCTTCAAAATTAAACCTGAAAAAAAAAATATATATAAATGAATAAATACCTGGAATTAAACTACCCCCTTAAATAAAAAAAATAAAAAACGATGAATACAATGCTATCCTTTAAAAGAGCGATAACAAAACTTTCTTATTGCTCATTATCTTTAAATCCACCATCAAAATTTGCTTACCTTCGATCTTCATAATTTCTCCTCGTACGCCCGTCGTTACAAAACTCGATTAAACTCTCATTATACTCTGACGTGTTTCGCTTCCTTTCATTGAAACGTTGATTATAACCTTCCATGACCTGGGCCCCGTTTCACAAAACTTGTCATCAGTGACAATTACAGTTCTTGTTATAAGCTACTGAAATCCTTGCTTCTGATTGGTTATAAACAGATTCGTCACTGATTTTTGTCATTTATCATTGAAAAAAAGGCTTTGTGAAACGGGTCCCTGGTATGAATAAAGGTATGAACAAAGAGTGGCCTACTTGGGATGCTCACTAAACATTATGGACTTTTAGATTTGCGAGGACTGATACGTGTGACTTCCATTCAAGGCAGTGCATTAAAAGGACGTCGATCGTAGCAATCCTCATTGTCTTCGTGCGAATCTAAAAGTCCCTATTGTTTTGTATACAAACATTTCAAGGCTCCGACTCGCAGGCCCGGGTTTAAAGTCGTTATCAACCAGCTCGCTGATCTCAGAACCTTATTCATATTGTCCAGAAATCTCTCGAGTCTTCTCATTCTATAATACATCCCAAATTGGCCACCCAATATTCAAATATCAAATTGAAATCCGACTACTACATACATCTGTGAATCCTGATCTACAACTCTCTTTTTCCCCTCTATATTTTCCCCTTTTACCAATATTCTCTCCTCCATGTTTGTATTATTATGAATCCATTGAGGGCAGTCATGCTATCAAGCTTTGCTTAAGGCCTAACAAAAGGTGGTGTATTGCCCTTTGTGACGGATCCCCCCAAAACCTGAAATCTACGGTCGGCTTTTCAATTTTTTCAATTTTGTAAAACCGTTTTCTAGAAGAAAAATGTTTAATGAATAACAAAAAGCATTCTAAACTTGAAAGAAAAAAGAAGAAGAAAACCAAAACAGATTTCCGACCTACCGACCCATGTTTTGGCACCTAAAGGGCAATACAACATCTTTTTTTTAAGGCCTAATTTGTAAATCCTCCTGTTTGATGTTTTTCGATTCGTTACAGCTAGTCTTACTTTATACTACATATCCAATTGCCCTCACCCTTGAGATACAGGTAAGTTGGAGTATTTTCTGGTGGGACCATGCACGGGTTCGCTGCTTCTAAGCAAACATAGACACATCAATGGGTATTAAATTCAACCAAATCTCGTGTCAGCGAATTACGAAAGAGTACACATCGATACATGCCTAGTGGCTCTAAATTTACCGGCCCGTAGGCGCTTTTTTCCCGTAAGGTAGCCATCCTAGAATGCATATTAATATTTGAATAAATGAATATTTTCGTTGGTACGGTGAGGAGGAGATCAATTCAAAATTAAATCGGCCAGATTATGGACTAAATTAACCAGTGTATCACAATGATTATGGAAAAGTTACGACCTGGGTAGTCATTCGTATACGGTAAGCCTCCAGATTTTGTCGCAATGTCACTTATTTAAAGTAAACTTACCTTTGCATTTGTAATTTTTGTATGAAATCTCATATTTGAATAAATTATCGCATCATATTCTGTGTGCGTGCGTATTATGAGTATTGATGATTAGCGCATGACGTATAAGTCCTATTGAGCCAATCAAATGCAGCGACAGGATGGCTACCTTACGGTGAAAAACTGCATTTCATATTTTGAAGTAGAATTTTAATTCAAAAGATACAAAAGAGAAAGTCATATATTGTAATAAAAATAAGTTATAAACATAAACATACCTTTTCACCGACTTTCTGGGCCACTCTTGTTCATTGATGGTTGGTCATTTTACAACAAACTCGAACCACTATGCGTGGGACTACCATTTTGAAATTTGCCGATTTCGGAGTCATTTTTAGGGGGAAAATCACTTGATTTGAAATTAGTTTCTTTGTTGAAGAGGTAACTGAATATGATAATTCACTATTTCTTCGAAAAGTGACCCTAAACGTCGAACTTCAAGTTGAAAAAAGAAATATCCTAAACGTTGAAACATAACCTGAAAAGCACCCTTTTTTCTAAAAACGTCGACCACAAGGCCAAAAATTTACCCTTTTTCGGAACATGCCCCCCCCCCCCCCCCCCCCCCCCCACTCCGGGGTCGGAATGACCGCATTCGTGTTACCAAAATGTCTTTTCACACACCAAAGTTCGGCTCGTACATACACAAAATTGACTTATACACACCGGACTTAGGGGGTGTTTTCAAAAGGAGGGAACACGCATATGCGTACCCTAAATAACACTGAGTGTGGGGGGGGGGGGGGGGTTGCCCCTGCAGGAAGGATAGACAACATCAAGAATTGGGAAGGTTGAATTAGACTGAGTACAAAAGGGAATGCACGAGAGAGAAGCAGAGGGCCCGGAGGCAACCTTTTTGTTTTAAACTTAGACCAGCCATCCTAGAGGTGCATTTGATTGCCTTAAAATAAACCATACGTCATGCATTAGTCAACACACAATTTCCGATCCAACTTGAATTATCTGAATAATAGTTATCTAGATTATTGGCTAGCTGAGACAATGTGCAAAACTATGTTTACTTAAAATATATTGACCTCGCGAGAAAATCGGGAGGCTATATGGTCCCCTGGAAAATTACATCCATACATTTGAATATGTTAGTAATTATAGCCGGTCTGATTGGAGAACATGTAATTATTAATCTGTACCCTAAGTAGGCCTACTATTATTTTTATTATTATTTATTCGGCAAAACAAAGTGTATACAAAAGAATTACGTAGAAGAACAAATCAAACAATACAAAGGATGAAAATCATTATAAAAAAAACATCGTGATTCCCATGAGACATCGTACTGGCTCCTAGAAATTTCCGGTCATTATTATTATTTTGTTCATGTGTTTTATTGGAACAATCAAATACAATCACAATATTTACAAGTAATTATTAAAGGATTACAACAAAAGCAGTACAATGTAGATCAAAACCTTACGAAAAGAGAATTTACAATAAGATGCAGGCAATTACATGCATATTTACCTATACAACATTATACAAACAAACTTCCATTTTTTAAAGTGCAAGGGCATCTTGCTTTTCTTTTTTGCTATAAGATATTCAAGATCTGTATTATAGGCAATGTAAGTTCTGAAACCCTGGAAATTGGGTATTTTACTTTGAACATTGCATAATTAAATGTAGTATTTATGCTTAAAGAACTAAATAGGTCTCCCACATATTCTTTTCATAGCCAAGTCTAGTCATTATTCTTATTTTATACATTATATATTTAATGATCTTCACTTCCGGACGAAGGAGGACCATTCTCCAACAATTTATATTAAAAAACTCGATGAGCATTAATATCAGAAATCTTATTAATTATGGGTATTCATTTTAATAATAATTTTTAAATCATTTTTTTTAAACAGTGAATATTATTATAATCGCTACAAGGTGACGAAAATTAAGTTAAATACAACGTTTGTCTTTTAAAATTCAAATTTGTTTGTTGTTGTTGTTGAGTATATCAACAATTTATTCCTGTACTTTTATTTTATTTGTAATTAGAAAATAAAGATATACATTTTTTTTAACAGCTATGTATTGATCGATTACAATTTTTCTTGGGGGATTAGTGGCTTCATTTATTTGCGGTACTGTCGGATAAATGATTAATTTCCCCTTAATTTCTCATTATCTACATTAAAGTTTGAGAACTGGAAAAAAAATAATAATTTGTAAACTTTCTCACTCCTTGTATGACTGCAAAAGGCAGAAAATGCTCCCATTAAGGATAAAGACCAGTTATGGTCATGCGATTGCATTGTGAAAGAAACGTTGTGGAATCGATCAGAAAGGTTGATCTTCTTGCATATAAGTACTGCAATGTTCTGGAATCATCAAAATGATAAGAAATTTGGCCAAGTCTTGGTAAAGTTACAAGCACTGTACACAGAAAGATGTATATGGGACTTCGCGACACGTGCGCGACACGTGCGTTATATCTATCAGGTCCAAATAGATATCATATTTTACCAAATATATCAATTAGTAGGCGGTTTCTCGGCAAGATATGTATCATTACATGATAAAGGACCATTTTTTATGATAAAATTGAATGACATAAGCAAATTAGTGTTATATGATTTTCGTAAAGATAAGCTTGAGTTCTGGTAATGATAAAAAAATAAATTCTCATAGAATCCAACAAAACTTACAAGGAAAGTTCAAGATTACTTAATGACAATCATGTGCCAAACGATTTTGGTAGAAAGGTGTAGGGGCTGAGTAATGAGCATTGAAACATTTGGAAATCAAGGTAAGTAGGCCCAACACCATGTACTAAACACAGGTCACTACGTGCAAATGAGAGCTATGTTTTTGTTTTGTTATTGAAGATGATTTCCAGCAAGTTTTTATTTTGCTGGTTCAAATAATCAATCTACTGCAGGATAAAGAATCCAGAATGTATAAACAGCAATATTCTCTCGACATACGATGCCTATACCAGAGCTCAAGATTAGCTTCAACTAGGTTTGAAATTTGAAGTCTAAAGAGGCGTACGTTTTTTGCCAATGAATTTGAATAGGCCTAATTATTACCTCTTTTTGTGCAATGAGTGTGATTTTTATTTATTTAATAGATAGGCCTAAAGATTATTTCTTCACAGAATTTGTATTGATCTACAGGTAGTTAAGAGAGTCAAGAATAATTAGACTTTTGATCACAATATGATGATACACAAATCAGCTAAAATATACTTTTATTACTACACTCAGATAATTACGATAAAGGGTCAGTATTTCGTGATCAGTTTTCAATCCTAATTCCTTTCCCAATCAGTAATTCCCACAGTAAATTAACCCATAGGACAACCACCCCCTCCCCTCCCCCAAGGACAATTGACGCATTCACTTATTTGTCTATTAAATCATTTGTTATGTATCTATTAATTTGATTTGATTTGATTTATAAATTTCTGTTTGATATTCTTTTTGTTTTGCAGTTTTACAAATATATAACATTATTACTATCGATACATGCTACTATTTCGTGTTATTGTAGACTATTTGAATCACTTCTTCATACTTTAAAAACAAATCTTTCATTTATTTATATTTATTGATACATCGTATTATATAAAAATATAAATTTTAAATATTGCTTAAATATTGTAAATCTAATCGTGTATAAAATGTCCGATAATAATTATCTTAATATATTCTATAATATGCTCACTGATATTATAATATTTTAAGTATACTATTAAAATAAACTTAGTCTTACAAGTTTGACTTAACAATTTTTGAAGTGATCTTGTCACTATCGGGTGCATGGAAACCACCATATAATAATAATGTAAAGTCATTCTTCCTGTCCGCGGGTGACTGCTACGGGCCGCGTCTTTTTTCCCGTAAGGTAGCCATCCTGTCGCTGCATTTGATTGGCTAAATAGGACCTATACGTCATGCGCTAGTCATCAATATTCATGATACGCACGCACACAGAATCTGATGCGATAATTTATCAAATATGAGATTTCATACAAAAATTACAAATGCAAAGCTAAGTTTACTTTAAATAAGTGACATTGCGACAAAATATGGAGGCGTACCGTATTAAAACGAATGACTACCCAGGTCGTAACTTGTCCATAATCATTGCGACATACTGGTTAATTTAGTCCAGAATCTGACCGATTTAATTATGAATTGGATTTCCACCTCACCGTACCAACGCAAATATTCATATATTCAAATATTAATATGCATTCTAGGATGGCTACCTTATGGAAAAAACGCCTACGGGCCGGTGAATTTAAAGCCACTAGCCTTGTATTGAAGTGTACTCTTTCGTAATTCGCTGACTCTAGATTTGGTTGAATTACCAATTGATGTGTCTATGTTTGCTTAGAAGCAGCGAACCCGTGCATGGTCCCACCAGAAAATACTCCAACTTACCTGTATCTCAAGGATGAGGGTAATTGGATATGTAGTATAAAGTAAGACTGATTGTAACGAATCAAATACATAAAACGGGAGGGTTTACAAATTAGGCCTTAACAAAAAGATGTTGTATTGCCCTTTAGGTGCCAAAACATGGGTCGGTAGGTCGGAAATCTGTTTTATTTTTCTTCTTCTTTTTTCTTTCAAGTTTAGAATGCTTTTTTTGTTATTAAACATTTTTCTTCTAAAAAAGTGATTGATTGAAGGATTTTATTGATAATTATCCATTCTCGCAGTCCAAAGACTGAATTGCAATGGTTACAAAAGTTTACAATGTATATACTACATGATAAAAGCAATTATACAATAATATATTAAAACAGTCTAGGCAATCAACATTGAAATACAAATAAAAGTGATCAAATGACAATTATAATGGCAACTATCATTAATTTCAATTAATAAGCATGAAATTCTTAACTGAAACATTCTAAAAATATACTATTGAAATTAATCATTAAAACCATTACTATTACGAATATGGCATGCCGAAGGGTTGATTTTTTTGTCATTGGTAAAACATATTGGAAATCTTGAAATTGGATTTCATGATGGATTAAGAAATAAAGTGAATTACATTGTAAATTCGCGAAGAATATTGAAATTTGTTGATAATAAAAAAATTAAAATAAACATATTGCACTGGCTAAATACTAGGTGTTCGGTGTGAATTCATTAATATTCAAATATTACTCGTTCTTTAAAATTCAATGCTATTACTATACATTTTAAATCACAATTGAATATGAAATAATTGAAAAAATTGATTTAAAAATTCTATGATTAAAAACCTATTGGCTAAGTACTAGGTGTTCGGTGTTAATTCATTAATATTCAAATGTTACTCGTTCTTTAAAATTCAATGCTATTAATATATACATTTTAAATCACAATTAGATATGAAATAATTGAAAATATTGATATAAAAATTCAATGATTAAATACCTATTGCACAATTACTGGCAAATACTCCCCACAAGGAGTGTATTTTACATATTATATTACAGTAAAGTGAATATCAGGCATACAAAATTATTGGCATCAGAAAAAATGTTCGTTCAGAGTCCTTACCAAGTAAGGAAGAGTGCTGTGTCTCAGTCTTTCTGTTCGGCATTTAAAGTCTCTCAATCTATCACTGTGTCTCAATCGTCGATTCGTGCTCTGCATCTCTGGAAGCCAGTCGCGAAAGTGCTTGTAGAGCGATTCTGCGAACCTTAGGCACAAATGTTCCCTTCTGTCAGAGAGGGATTGCAGACCTGAAATCTGGAGGACATGTTCATAGCTTTGGTATCGACCATGAAAAATGATACGGAGGGCTCTCCTCTGGACTCTCTCGATATCATTGGCCTGTTCACATGTAATGGATGAATTCCAAACTGGAACACAGTACTCAAGCACAGGTCGAATGTAGCACGTGTAAATTGTGAGGAGATCTTCCACAGGGGCGCGATAACGCTTTAGGGCCCGAATAATGTAGAATTTTCGCGATGCCCTTCCTGTGATATCACGAACGTGGCTGTCCCAACGTAGGTTATGCTGCAGTATGACACCCAGAAGCTTGAGCTCTTTCACTTCCTGCAGAGTTGTATCATCTAGCTCAAGATGCAAAGGTGGAAGTTCGGTCCGTGAGAAGGACACTCTCATCGATTTGCACTTTGACGAGTTGATGCGAAGACCGTTATCCAAACACCATTGATGGAACAGCGTTAAGGTGGAGGGCATCATGTTGCATGACCCTCGTCTGCGGCTTTCTGCGAAGGTTATGTCATCGACGTATTTCCATCTGGATATACCTGCTAACATTGAGTGGTGATGAGTTACTAGTCGCAATTTTAACAAATTTAAACCATGCACTTGGGTTCTGTTTTTTCAGTCTTTGGATCCGATTCTTGTAGTAATCTACTTTTGCTTTCTTGATTTCTCTTATGACTTTGTTCTTCAAACTGGACCATACGGGACTGCAGCTACTGAAAGCAGCCTGTCTGCGCTTGATCAGTTCTTTTACCACTGGTGTGATCCAAGGTTTGTCCTTGCAGTGGACCTTTACTTCTCTTGATGGGAAGAATAACTCAATGGCAGAATTGAGGTCATTGTAGAAGTTGTCACACGTGGTACTGACATCATCTGCATTTGTGACACTAGACCAATCGTGAAGAACAATCCAATTCCCGAACCGTCTTATGCCAGATTCCTTCATCGGTTGAATGGTTCTTGATGTGGTACGGTTAGCATGTTTCACCAGATAGACTTTAGGCAGCCACTTAACCCCTCTATGATCACTGCGGCCCACTGGAGACATTAATTCAATAGAGGAATAGAGGCTTTGCATGTTAGTAAGTATCTTATCAAGGATTGCGTCTTTTCGTGTGGCTTTGTCAACCACTTGTTTTAAACCATGTCCGTTGGTGAGTTGACTTAGATTTAGGCGATTTACATCACCAAGAATAATGATTCCTGCTTGTTGGAATTTAGCAAGAATATCATCAATGGCCTGTGATATGTGCTGGATCAGCGAGTCACTGTCAGGGTTGTTGGGGGGACTGTATAGCGTTGCTACGAAGATGGAGGACACTGAGCGCGGCAGTCGGTGAGGGCGCAATTGAACCCATAAAATCTCATGATGTGATGGTACCGTAATGAGGCTCATTGGTGTTGGGTGCATTTCATCTCTGACGTACAGTGCCACGCCTCCTCCACGCCTTCCAGTCCGATTCTTAAAAGTGAAAAGCCGACCGTAGATTTCAAGATTTGGGGGATCAGTCACAAAGGGCAATACACCACCTTTTGTTAGGCCTTAAGCAAAGCTTGATAGCATGACTACCCTCAATGGATACATAATAATACAAACATGGAGGAGAGAATATTGTTAAAAGGGGAAAATAGAGAGGGGAAAAAGAGAGTTGTAGATCAGGATTCACAGATGTATGTAGTAGTCGGATTTCAATTTGATATTTTAGGGGAAAAAAAACGAGATGACATTTGAATATTGGGTGGCAAATTTAGGATATACTGTATAATAGAATGAGAAGACTCTAGAGATTTCTGGACAATATGATTTAGGTTGTGAGATCAGCGAGCTGGTAGATAACGACTTTAAACCCGGGCCTGCGAGTCGGAGCGAGTCGGAGCCTTGAAATGTTTGTATACAAAACAATAGGGACTTTTAGATTCGCACGAAGACAATGAGGATTGCTACGATCGACGTCCTTTTAATGCACTGCCTTGAATGGAAGTCACACGTATCAGTCCTCGCAAATCTAAACGTCCATAATGTTTAGTGAGCATCCCAAGTAGGCCACTCATTGTTCATACCTTTATTCATTCCAGGGCTCCGTCTTACAAAGAGTTGATATCAATCGTAACTTAATTGCGATTGATATCAATCGTAACTACGTACATAAGAGATAGGAGACTGCAAACTTGCGATTGATTGGAGGACTTACGATTAATTTGGATCGATCGTAACTCTTTGTAAGACGAGGCCCAGGTCATGGAAGGTTATAATCAACGTTTCAATGAAAGGAAGCGAAACACGTCAGAGTATAATGAGAGTTTAATCGAGTTTTGTAACGACGGGCGTACGAGGAGAAATTATGAAGATCGAAGGTCAGCAAATTTTGATGGTGGATTTAAAGATAATGAGCAATAAGAAAGTATTTTTTATCGCTCTTTTAAAGGATAGCATTGTATTCATCGTTTTTGTTTGAATTTTAGGG
This sequence comes from Strongylocentrotus droebachiensis, assembly GCA_035222895.1. Taxonomy (NCBI): domain Eukaryota; kingdom Metazoa; phylum Echinodermata; class Echinoidea; order Camarodonta; family Strongylocentrotidae; genus Strongylocentrotus; species Strongylocentrotus droebachiensis. The sequence continues at coordinate 70,281 of JAVYIG010006048.1, forward strand.
GGTAGTTTAAGTCCAGGTATTTGCTCATTTATATAACAAGAAAATCAGGTTTAATTTTGAAGAGCATATCTTTTTTTCGTATTCATTTTGTATTCATCAATATCTATCTATCTGTAATATTTATTTGTTTATTACATTTATTTCTTCACGCATTCACTTATTTTGTATTAAATTATTTGTTATTTATCTATTGATTTCATTTGATTTGATTTGTATATTTCTGATTGATTTTCCTTTTCTTTTGCAGTTCTAAAAATATATAACAAACAAATTCAATTAGCCTATAATAACACTAAATAATTGCATGTATCGATAGTCGATACATGCAATTATTTAGTGTTATTATAGGCTAATTGAACAACTTCTTAATGAATTAATTTATCTCTCATAGAGTGATACTGTTTGATACATCTCATTAAATGCAAATATAAATTAAAAATATTGCTTAAATGTTGTAAATCTAATCGTGAAGGAAATGTTCGATAATAATTATCTTTATCCTTAAAGGTAATACAAAGTTTTGTTATGGGGTCATGAATTTGGTTCAAATAAACATATTGGAAGCTTATGCGATCCTACAATATTCAGTGATCGTTGTCGCGGTTGAAATTGAGTCTTAAGTTATGGAATTGTAAATAATAAACTCTTTATGTTGTATAGCTCCTTCTTAAGGTCAAGATATTAATTAAGCCATAAAACAATGTTTTTTGACTAAAATCGTCCGATTGCCTATTTCCGTTTGGAAATTATATATCACAACTACATATTTTGAGGTTTTCATGGTCGCAGCTACAACTGTATGGCCGTAAGCGCTAATTGAAATTTATTAAAATTTACCGGGAGCATCGGTAAATTTTGATATTCAATTTTACTCGAAAGCAGAAGTGTTTTAGAGGCTAAATTTTCTAGTGCTTATAATACATCCACAGGGGCATCCAAATATATCAGAATTGTAAAGAATTACTATCCAACCAATTTTCAAAATGTCCCAAAACTTTGTATTACCTTTAATGAGATCATTTTCTGCCTTTTGCAGTCATACAAGGAATGAGAAAGTTCACAAATTATTAATCTTTGCCATTTCTCAACCTTTAATGTAGATAATGAGAAATTTAGGAAAAAAATAATCATTAGGGAAATTATTCATTTTATCCGACAGTACCGCAAATAAATTTAGCCACTAATCGCCCAAGAAAGATTGTAATCGATCAATACATAGCTGTTAAAAAATGTATATCTTTATGTTCTGATTACAAATAAAATAGAAATACAGGAATAAATTGTTGATATACTCAACAAAAAACATTAACAAATTGTGAATTTTAAAAGATAAACGTTGTATTTAACTTAATTTCTGTACACCATGTAGCGATTATAATAACATTCACTGTTTAAAAAAATGATTTATAAAACATTTATACAATTAATACCTATAAAAAATTAGAATTTTCAAATATTAATGCTCATCGAGTTTATTAATATACAATTGTTGGAGAATGGTCGTCCTTCGTCCGGAAGTGATAACCATTAAATATATAATTTGTGAAATAAGAATAATGACCAGATTTGGCTTTGAAAAGAATATGTGTGAAACCTATTTACTTGTTTAAGCATAAATACTACATTTATTTATGCAACGTTCAAAGTAAAATACCCTATTTCCAGGGTTTCAGAACTTACATTGCCTATAATACAGATCTTGAATATCTTATAGCAAAAAAGAAAAGCAAGATGCCCTTTAAAAAATGGAAGTTTGTTTGTATAATGTTGTATAGGTAAATATGCATGTAATTGCCTGCATCTTAGTGTAAATTCTCTTTTCGTGAGGTTTTGATCTACGTTGTACTGCTTTTGTTTTAATCCTTTAATAATTACTTGTAAATATTGTGATTGTATTTGATTGTTCCAATAAAACACATGAACAAAATAATAATAATGACCAGAAATTTCTACGAGCCAGTACGATGTCTCGTGGAAATCACGATGTTTTTTTTTATAATGATTTTCATCCTTTGTAGGCCTATTGTTTGATTTGTTCTTCTACGTAATTCTTTTGTATACACTTTGTTTTGCCGAATAAATAATAATACAAATAATAGTAGGCCTACTTTGGGTACAGATTAATAATTACATGTTCTCCAATCAGACCGGCTATAATTACTAACATATTCAAATGCATGGATGTAATTTTCCAGGGGACCATATAGCCTCCCGATTTTCTCGCGAGGTCAATATATTTTAAGTAAACATAGTTTTGCACATTGTCTCAGCTAGCCAATAATCTAGATAACTATTATTCAGATAATTCAAGTTGGATCGGAAATTGTGTGTTGACTAATGCATGACGTATGGTTTATTTTAAGGCAATCAAATGCACCTCTAGGATGGCTGGTCTAGGTTTAAAGAAAAGGGTTGCCTCCGGGCCCTCTGCTTCTCTCTCGTGCATTCCCTTTTGTACTCAGTCTAATTCAACCTTCCCAATTCTGGATGTTGTCTATCCTTCCTGCGGGGGCAAGTTTCTCGAAACAGTCACAAGTCCAAGCCCCCCCCCCCCCCTCGCATACCAAAGTGGTACGCGTGCTCGTCATAAAAAACGCCGGAAAAGGGTAGATTTTTGGCCTTGTGGTCGACGTTTTTAGAAAAAAGGGTGCTTTTCAGGTTATGTTTCGACGTTTAGGATATTTCTTTTTTTCAACTTGAAGTTCGACGTTTAGGGTCACTTTTCGAAGAAATAGTGAATTATCATATTCAGTTACCTCTTCAACAAAGAAACTCATTTCAAATCAAGTGATTTTCCCCCTAAAAATGACTCCGAAATCGGCAAATTTCAAAATGGTAGTCCCACGCATAGTGGTTCGAGTTTGTTGTAAAATGACCAACCATCAATGAACAAGAGTGGCCCAGAAAGTCGGTGAAAAGGTATGTTTATGTTTATAACTTATTTTTATTACAATATATGACTTTCTCTTTTGTATCTTTTAAAATAAAATTCCACTTTAAAATATGAAACGCAGTTTTTCACATAAAAAACGGCCTTGCACTTGGTGCTTTTGCTACATTTCTGATGACTAGCTGTGTAGGCTAGAGTCACTCAGCTGAGCTGAGCTGAGTGACTCACATACATTTGTTTATGGCCATTCTACAAAGATAATTCTGCTTCATGATGGGGACTGTGTCTGTTGATTGTATTTATTGCATAAATGCTGTATTTTAGGCCAAAGCTGATATCATTTTTTTTTTCTTCTAGGAGGCAGAAAATTCAATCTGTGCTGATCACGGCTGACATGATGTAATCGCAGACACATGCACAGCCCAATTGAGTTCACTTTCTCTTTATAAGTGAACATGCCTTCCTATACCTAATTCTCTCCTCATTTTTTTTCCCTCTCTTCCATTTACTATTTTTTCTTTCCTATCAACGTTCTGTTATATAAAATGTAATTTTCATAATAAAATCTATAATGTTCTCTCGGTAACTGTGTTAACTAATTATGGACGTTCCCAACTCAAGCTATGCTTTCCGGGTTTTCGCCTCTTTCCGTATTTGAATTATTTACTGTATACTCTATGTTGAAATAATTGTTACATATATCATTTATATATACATTGTGTTTCATATTGTACTGTTGAGAAGGAAATAAATGTTAATAAATACAATACAATATTAAAGGTACTATGTCCCATTTGCAGGCCAAAAAAATGAAAAAGTTAAATTCCAACTTTTGAAAGATAATACTAATTTAGAACTTCCCTAAAAAAGGTGGGGCTTAAAAATGTCTTCAAGTGGGAAAATAACGACTATTAGTTGTCAAATCGACTTTAGGGCTATAGAGCCCAAAAGTAATAGTCTTGATTTTCAGACATTATTGTACCGAATGGTCATACGTTTTATGCTGCGCAAAGATTCAATCGGTTTAATCTTGGCCATCACAAGAAGTGGGTTATTGATGTAGACAAATGCTCATGTACCCTTTACAACTCTTTTCATGTACATGTAGGTTATTACCAAAGAAGAAAAAAAGCCAGTCAGTCACTCAATAGTGTCTGACAGTGAAGTCTAGCAAGTAAACGGGTTTCCTTGCATAATTTGAATATGAGGACACTGCTAACGTTTAAATTTCACAGATAGGACATACATGACATATTCATAATTCCTGCAAAGTTCTACCTTTAATGTAGATAAGTATGATATGATGAGAAATGTCAGGGAAATTATTCATTAATATCCGACAGTACCGCAAATACATAAAGCCACTAATCGCCCAAGAAAGATTGTAATCGATCAATACACAGCTGTTAAAAATGTATATCATTATTTTCTGATATCTTAGGATTACAAGTAAAATGGAAATACAGGAATAAATTGTTACCATACTTAACACAAATGTTAAACATTTGTGAATAATTAAAGATAACTGTTCTATTTAACTTAATTTCTGTTCTCTACCTGTATCGATTACTATAACATTCACTGTTTACAAAAATGATTTAAAAAAGTATATGTAAAGTTAATACCACTTACTTATCCGATTTACTGACATTAACACTCTTTGAGTTAGTTAATACAATTGTTGGAGAATGGTCGTCCTTCGTCCGGAAGTGATAACCATTAAATATATAATTTGAGAAATAAGAGCAATGACCAGATTTGGCTATGAAAAGAATATATGGGAGACCTATTTAGTTCTACTACATTTATTTATACAACGTTCAAAGTAAAATACCCAATTTCCAGGGTTTCAGAACTTACATTGACTATAATAAAGATCTTGAATATCGTATCGAAAAAAGAAAAGCAAGTTGCCCTTGCACTTTAAAAAATTGAATTTTGTTTTATAATGTAATTGCCTGCATCTTAGTGTAAATTCTCTTTTCGTGAGGTTTTGATCTAAGTTGTACTGCTTTTGTGTAATCTTGTTATAATTACTTGTAAATATTGTGATTGTATTTTATAATGAAAACAAGATATTTTATGACTCACAGCTTTTATATTTATCAAAAAATACTGTGACATGATTTGTATTGAGTTTATGCTTGAAATAAGTAAAATATCTAGAGAAATGCCTAAACAAAACAAATTGTCCTTAATCTCATGGGTCTGGAAATACAGACTGTTGGATCTTTGGTGACTTTTCTATGGTAGACCGATGTACAAACTTCTACAAATAATATTTATCTTCGAAAATAATATCGCTAGTGACATTCGTTTGTCTCGCAATGTATGGTCAACAAGGGATCTGAAAGATCACGACGTTTCGTGTGCCGCTGCTACACTTCGTCAGGACAAATAATATTAATCTTCGGAAATAATATCGCTAGTGACATTCGTTTGTCTCGCAATGTATGGTCAACAAGGGATCTGAAAGATCGCGACGTTTCGTGTGCCGCTGCTACACTTCGTCAGGTGATAACATATATTGTAAGCAAGGGTCTTTTATACTCTACGGATAGACCGAACGGACCGGCGGTCAAATAAGAGTACAGTGTGGTCCAAGGGGCGGAGCCTCTAGAAGCTCAGGAAAAAATCATGCCATTTCAGCAACATTTGTAAATCACTGGTATCAAATGAGAAATAAAACACGTTTGAATTTTATTTAGGGGATCAACTGCTCCGCCAAGCCCCCCCCCCCCCCCCCCCCCCCATCAGTACGCCAGTGCTGAAAGTCGGCCAATCCCGTGTACGCAGCTGCAGTCGCGAGGACGTTGTAGGCCAACTTCTACGAGTCGCACGTCCTTCTTACGATCACTCGTTGACGTCTTAGCGTCTTTACCCATTGACTTCTACATTATTTTATTCCCATAGGTATAATACAGGGACCATCCGGTTCCAGTAGCCAAAGGGTTAATTGCACCCTCATCAAAACATCCTACCCCCCCCCCCCCCATTACCTGCAAGAATTGAGAACTCACAACGCCCGTTTCACAAAGCTTTTTTTTTCAATGACAAATTACAAAAATCAGTGATGAATCTGCTGTTAACCAATCAGAAGCAAGGATTTCAGTAGCTTATAACAACAACTGAAATTAATAATCTATCCGACAGTACCGCAAATAAATTAAGCCACTAAACCTCCAAAAACGATTGTAATCGATCAATACATAGCTGTTAAAAATGTATATCATTATTTTCTAATGTCTTAAAATAACAACTAAAATAGAGTTACAGGAATAAAGTATTAACATAGTATAAACATTTTTAGAATAATAAAAGATAACTATTGTATTTGAATAACTTTCTATTCACCTTTTATCGATTATTAAAACATTCACTGCTTTAAAAAAATGATTTTAAAAGTATTAATTCAATTGATACCTGAATTTCTTCCTATTTGTGACATTAATAGCTCATCGAGTTAATTAATAAAATTGTTGGAGAATGGTCCTCCTTCGTCCGGGAGTGAGGACCATTGAAGATATAATATGTGAAATAAAATTAATAACCAATTTTGGCTATGAAAAGGATATGTGCTTGACCTATTTAGTCCTTATGCATAAATAGTACATTTATTTATGCAAAGTGCAAAGTAAAATACCCAATTTTCAGATCTTGAATATCGTATTGCAAAAAATAAAAAACAAGTTGCCCTTGCTCTTGCCCCCCCCCCCCCATAACCTGCAAGAATCACTGAGGTGAGAACTCACAACGCCTGTTTCACAAAGCTTTTTTTCAATGACAAATGACAAAAATCAGTGACAAATCTGCTGTTTACCAATCAGAAGCAAGGATTTCAGTAGCTTATAACAACAACCGTTATTTGTCATTGATGACAAGTTTTGTGAAACGCACCAGGTATCTATATTTATATGTTGTATTGTTTTGTTCATAGCAGGACAGCCTTGTGAAGGAGGCCTATATGGCTGTGAATGGGACTTTTTAAAAGAAAATTTAATTGATAAGTAAATAAGTAAGTGAATAAATAAATAAATGAGTAAAAAACAGATAAATAGATAAATAAATATGTAAATAAATAAGTAAAATGAATTACAAAAAATGTATAAAAAAATAAAAAATAATCTTGAGCTCTGGTATCGGCATCGTATTTTGAGAGAACATGGCTTTTATACATTCAGTACTCTTTATCCTGCAGTAGATTGATTATTTGAGCCAGCAAAATAAAAACAACCTCACAAAAACTTGCTGGAAATCATCTTCAATTAAAAAAAAAAAGACATAGCTCTCATTTGCACGTAGTGACCTGTGTTTAACACATGGTGTTGGGACTTACCTTGATTTCCAAATGTTTCTATGCTCATTACTCAGCCCCTACACCTTTCTACCTAAATCGTTTGGCACATGATTGTCATTAAGTAATCTTGAACATTCCTTGTAAGTTTTGTTGGATTCTATGAGAATTTATTTTTTCTATCATTAACAGAACTCAAGCTCAGTGTAATACTATTTTGCTTATGTCATTCAATTTTATCATTAAAATGGTCCTTTTACACACAGAAAAGTGTATATTGAAAATAACGCACTTTAGCCTATGGCATGGATATTTGGTCGAAACTTGAGCCCTTTTTAGTCCGCATTTAAATTAGGCCAAGTAACAAAAGCGAAGTGTATCTCGTCCCAGCCCGCCTCCTTTTTTTTAATTTTTTTATATTTACTAATTCAGGAACCCCCCACCCCCCCCCCCCCCCCAAAAAAAAAAAAAAACCCAAACAAATATTTCTGAAAGCCTGTGATATACATTTTGTTTGAATGGCTTCTCAAGTGACACAAATCAATTGTTTTGTCATACATTGCATCAGTATACTCACATAGCACATAGCATGAATCCGATGACCGGGGTAATAATATATATCTGTAAAGCGCATTGAGAGGGCCTGCGGTCCTGAAATGCGCAATATAAGGACGAACTATTATTAGTATTATTATTATCTGTGATTAAATAGGCTTGGCCAGCTATAATTAGCATGGCAGCCTTCTTGAAAAAAAAAAGCAAAATAGTAAATCATGTAGTAATGCACCTGCCTCCTCCGGACAATAAACACGTATTTTTAGTTATTTGGACTTAATGGGAGCATTTTCTGCCTTCTGCTGTCATACAAGGAATGAGAAAGTTGACCAAAAAAAAAAATCACCTTTGCCAGTTCTCAACCTTTATTGTAGATAATTATGATATGATGAGAAATTTAGGGAAACTAATCATTTATCCGACAGTGCCGCAAATAAATTAGGCCACTAATCCCCCAAGAAAGATAGTAATCGATCAATACATAGCTGTTTAAAAAAATGTATATCTTTATTTTCTGAATTCTTAGGATAACAACTAAAATATAAATACAGGAATAAATTGTTAACGAATTCAACACAAATGTTAAACATTTTGTGAATAATTAAAGATAACCGTTTAATTTAACTCAATTTCTGTTCACCTGTATCTATTATTATAACGTTCACTGTTTAAAAAAATAGATTTTAAAAGTAGTAATAAAATTGATATCGCCTCATCGGATTACTGTGACGTTGATCGCTCATCGAGTGAATCGATACAATTGTTGGAGAATGGTCCTCCTTCGCCCGGAAGTGAAGATCATTTAAGATATTTTCAAAAAAAGAATAATGACCAGACCTGGCTGTGAAAAGGATATGTGGGAGACCTATTTAATTCTTAAGCTATTGAGCATGTTAAATAATTATACTAAGTTAGATAGCACCACCTGTGCGCTTAGAAACACCTGTATTTAATGCGCCCTATAAATGTAATTATTATTATTATTATTATTATGCATAAATACTACCTTTATTTATGCAAATTTCAAAGTAAAATACCAAATTTCTAGGGTTTCAGAACTTACATTGACTATATTAAAGATCTTGAATATTGTACATTCAAAAAAGAAAAACAAGTTACCCTTGCACTTTAAAAAATGGAAGTTTGTAATGTAATTGCCTGCATCTTAGTGTAAGTTTACTTTTCGTGAGGTTTTGATCCTCGTTGTTCTGCTTTTTTGTAATCTTTTGATAATTAGGCCTACTTGTAAATACTGTGACTGTATTTGATTGTTTCAATAAAACAAATGAAGAAAAAAATAATGATAATGACCAGACATTTATATGAGCCTTTATAATGTGTACCTGGGGTACAGATTAATAATTTTATTTTCTCCAATCAGAATTTAATTTAATCTGAATTATAAATTGTATGTGGTCGGGATTTGAATTGTTCTGAATTACAAATTGAATTTTAGTCTGTATTTTGAACTATCGCATCTCGTGTTATCTATGTTCACGCCAAATGTACTGTTCTGTATCCATTTGTATCTTATTGATGTTCATAATCTGTAATTTTGTATTGACATGTAAAGGAAACAAATTTCCAAATTTGGACAATAAAAACAAATTGAATTTGAATTTGAATTACTAACATATTCAAATTTATGGATGTAACTTTCTTAGGGGCCATAGCTTCCCGATTTTCCAGCGATGTCATTTATTTTAAGTAAACATAGTTTTGCACTTGTAATTTTTGTATGAAATCTCATTAGGCGGTGCGGTGTCAGACAGAGCCAAGTATTTAGATAATAGTTATCTAGATAATTCGTAGCCTGTATGTCTCCTACGTAAGTGAATTATCTAGACAATTCAAGTTGGATCGGGAAAATTGTGTGCGACACCGTCTATTGTATGATAAATTATCGCATCAATTTACTGTGTGCGTGCGCATCATGAATATTTAGGACTAATACATGACGTATGGTTTCTTTTGAGCCAATCAAATGCACCGCTAGGAAGGCTGGTCTATTTTTTGTTGTTAAGGGTTGCCTCCGGGCCCTCTGCTTCTCTCTCGTGCCATGGGCGTCAATCCTTACGTAATACCTATTGTTCAGGGGGGGCGGGGTAATGAATAGATCATTCCCCCCCCCCCTGAACAATAGGTATCAATTACAGATTTACGCCCATGCTCGTGCATTCCCTCTTGTACTCAGTCTCATTAAAACCTTCCCAAATTCTTGAATTTGTCTATCTATCCTGCAGGGGCGAGATTCTCAAAACCGACGGAAGTCTACGTTCGTGGAAAATCCCATAGAAGCGCGTGCTAATTCTACAACACACGTTACAAAAGTATGTCCAAGAAGTTAGACTTAGGACGGGAAACGGCCCCCTATAGGGGCGTTTCACAAAGACCCCAAGTTGAACTTATTTCCAATTTGGACTTAACGATTACGGAAAGCCGTAAGCTTCTTTGAGTATAAAATGTTGATTCAAATCTTTCATTTTTTCTATTATCAGGGAGATTTCATTTTCTTGATATGGAATTTTTGAAAAATCTAAAATACTTGAATTTTTGCTTTTGAATATATTTTATATATATACAAATGACTCTCAAATGATTCTCCATAAAGTTAAGTCCAACTTAGAGTTAAGTTCGACTTGGCATCTTTGCGAAACACCCCCTGGTACCACAACTCTGTTCCTGACGCACACATAGTCTGCTAATATAAAGACAAATATTCATAGAGAAGCAATTATATCTTAAACATATTTTTATTGCAATATACATTACATATAAACAATGTACATTTGAAGTTACAAAAAAGGGGAACAAAACTCCCCGACTACAAAAGACGATACATATTAATGATAAAAAATATATATACAGGTATACATATTTAATTTTTTTTACTCCGACAAATTACTTTACGATAAAAAAAAATAGTTAGTAGAAAACAATGACAAGCTCCTAAAGTCTCTAATTTATTATTTTTACAATTTAGACAGTGATATTTATTAAAGTGACTTGGTAACATTGTTTAGATGTGAGAAAATGGTGCTAAGGTAGTCGTTTCAAATTTTATTGGTACCATTTAAGATAATATAACCTGATAAAATAATAACCTGATAGTTTGAGTAAAAACAAATCATTATTAATGATACAAATCGTGAAAACTGATCTGATCGATTCCTAAATTCTCCCAATTATATTTTTACAATTTAATCAAATCTTAGATTAACGAAATCCATCACAATCACAAAGCAATGAATCGGCCCTATAAATGGGTACCCGGTAGGATGCGACCGTCATTGTTGGTCAAACAGTTTTTGAGCGTCATGTAACGCCTGGCTGGAATGCTCCCCAGGGAGTGGAGATTGTGCACACATTGTGTGCGGGTAAGCACTGAATCCAATGACCGGGGTAATAATATATTTGTAAAGCGCTTAGAGACATTTGTATTAAAGGTAATACAAAGTTTTGGGAAATTTTGAAAATTGGGTGGATAGTGAATCTTTACAATTTTGATATATTTGGATGCCCCTGTGGATGTATTATAAGCACTAAAAAAATTAGCACCTAAAACACTTCTGTTTTCAAGAAAAATTAAATATAAAAATTTACCGGTACTCCCGGTAAATTTTTATAAATTTCAAATAGCGCCTATGGCCGTGCAATGGTAGCTGCGACCATGAAAATCTCAGAATATGTAGTTGGGATATATTATTTCCAAACGGGAATAGCTAATCGGTCGATTGTAGTCAAGAAACATTGTTTCATAACTAAATTAATATCTTGACCTTGAGAGGGAGCTATACAACATAAAGAGTTTATTATTTATAATTTCATAACTTTAGACTCGATTTCAACCGCGACAACGATCAATGCATATTGTAGGAATGCATATGCTTCCAATATGTTAATTTGAACCAAATTCATGACCCCATACCAAAACTTTGTAATACCTTTAAGCGCTATATAAAAATTAAATATTATTATTATTATTATCATTCCAAACATTTAAACGTTGACAGATTGTTAAAAGCCTGTTTTATTTTTTATCTGAATGGAAGAATGGTTGTGAAAATTCAAAAGCTGGTTGGAAGAATTTCCTCTAAGAGGATTTTGCGTAGTGTTGCCTTCTAAGAAAACCATAAATATCTTTGTGTTGTATCTTTAAGTATATCTAAATTTTTGTATGTATATACTGTTCATGTACAAATGTATTAATCTCTTTCTTTATTTACTTCTTCATTTCTATTTACTGCCCCATCTGATTTAGGCTTGTCTTCACACACTGCATGCACATTCTCCACTTCCTAGGGAGCATTCCGACCAGACCCAAAACCATGATAAGCTATATATTCATGTTTTGGGCTAAACAAAATATAGTCTATGTCACCATCCATCAGATTTTATCCTGAATTACCAAACAATATTGGAAACTTAAAGGTAAAGACCAGTTTTGGAAACGCCCCCCTCTCAACAAAATTAAAATGGAAGCTCTTATTACCAATCATGTGAAAGAATATGTTTTGACTAATAAGTGCTGATACAAATTTTGCCTGGAAACCGCCTACTAATTGATATATCGCGTACGTGTCCCGTAGTCCCATACACATCTTTCTGTGTACAGTGCTTGTTACTTTACCAAGACTGGGCCAAAGTTCTTATCATTTTGATGACTCCAGAACCTTGCAGTACACACCAATACTTTTATGCTAAATTATCAACTTTTTCTGATCGATTCCACAACGTTTCTTTGAATTCTTTCACAATGCAATCGTATGACCAGAACTGGTCTTTATCTTTAATTTCAAGATTATATTAACAGATAACGATGAAATATATAATCCCTGAGTTACATAAATGTATATTCTAATGAAGCTGAGTATATTTCAAAAAAGTAAAAATGTAAAAGAATGGTACCACAAAATGATACAAACACCTACACACTGTAGTTTGCATGAAAACATGTGTTCCTAAATCCTACCTTCCTAATTTAACATCTAAGAATTTATAAAAAAATTGCAAAACTTGGTTACTTTGGCGACGAGTGAATACAATCTTGGAAGTAAGAGGATACCATAACTCATTTCTAATCTAAAGAAGACCCTGACTTAATTTTTAGTGAAGTAAATAATGAAAAAAAGATATTTTATGACTCACAGCTTTTATATTTATCCAATAACACTGTGACATGATTTGTATTGAGTTTATGCTTGAAATAAGTAAAATATCTACCGGTAGAGAAATGCCTGAACGAAAAATTGTCCTCAATCTCATGGGTCTGGAAATACAGACTGTTCGCTCCTTGGTGACTTTTCTATGGTAGACCCCAAAAGAACTGATCGGTGAAATGAGAGCTTGAAGATCAAGAAGTAATTGTGAAAATAAATTTCCAGTTTTCATTTTCTTTGCTGCCCATAGACCAGCTTAAAGTTGCCTTGAGATCAGATGACGTTCTAAAAAGATATGACATGTTTGGAGTTGCAACAAGTCTATTGACAGGAAGTTGCAAAAACAGTTTTGTGAAACACTCAGCCGACAAGTCGAACAGAAGCTTTGAGATGAATTTGATCTGGAACTTATGACAGTTTCATGAAACAAGCCCCTGGGTCCAAACTGGGCCCGTTGCATAAAACTTTGCCATCAATGGCAACTACCTTGGTAACAGAACTCAACAACCTATCAAAATCAAGGTTTCCATGGTAGCCATCATTGATGACAAAGTTACCATCAATGGTAGGTTTTAAGCAACAGGGCCCAGGACTAGTTCCGGTCAATGCACACTTTTCACATGATTCTTAAGGCTGCACTTGTAAGGAAAGCTCTCTGTACACTGGCTTGTCTCGTTAAATGCCTCCTAATCTGTCTTTGAAACAAAACCTTTATCGCAATGTTGGCACCAAAACTGGTTCCAATCTGGAATAGATTTCTTCAATGCATCATTTTTATATGATTCTTAAGGCTGCACTTATAGGGAAAGGTCTCTGTACATTTGGGACACGGATGCGGCTGTGCACTCGCTTGTTTTGTTAAATGCCTCCTAAGTTCCGTCTTTGAAACAAAACCTTTATCGCAATGTTGGCACGAGAACGGTCGCTCCCCGGTGTGCGTCATCACGTGTTCATTAAGAGCCTGCTTTGTTCCCAGCATCCTGCCACAAATGGAACACTGAAAGGACTTCTCACCCGTGTGCTTTTTACGATGCCTTCCAAGGTTATACCCATTGGTGAAGCTCATGCTGCAGTCGGGGCACGGGTGAGGTTTCTCTTGCAAGTGGATCTTCATGTGGTTATTGAGGATGGCCTTCAGATGGAACCTCGCATTACACTCGGGACATTGGAAGGGCTTTTCGAATTAAATCGCTTTCCACATTCCCCACACTCGGGTAACTTTCCCTCTGAGTGGATCATCCGTCTATGAGCAACAAGGCCGTACTTCGAAGAATAAGTTTTATCACAATCGGAGCATTGGTTACGCTCAATATCCGGCCTATTCGGGTGTATTCTCAAAGCGTGTTCACGTAGACTGCCCATTGTATCAAATTTCTCATCACACCCTTTGCATTTGTGTGGACCAGTGTCTTCACTATCGGTATGTACTCTCAAATGGTGATCCTCGAGGGAACCCTTTGTGAGGAATTTCCGACTGCATTCGGAACACTGATACAGACATTTTTCGGGGTGCAATTTTACGATGTGGGCATCGCAACTCCATTTTGCAGTGAATTTGACATCACACAAGGAACAAGAAAAAGCCTTGACACCAGTATGTACTGTAACCTTATGTCTTGCAAGGTTACCTGCTCTGTTAAATGCTTTGTCACATTGTGAGCATTTATAATTCTTTTCACCAGTGTGAGTCTTCATGTGAACAGCCATGCTTTTCTTCCATGCAAGTTTCTTGCCACACTCCGGACACGCAAACCGTTTTTCTCTGGTATGCGTTCGTTTGTGTTGCAGAAGGATGGCCTTCGTCTTAAAACTTCCATTACATACAGCACACAAGTGAGACTTCTTTTCCGTATGGCCCCTCATGTGTTTTGCAAGACGAGCCTTCGTCTTAAATCTTCCATTACATTCAGCACACAAGTGAGACTTCTTTTCTGTATGGTGCCTCATGTGCTGCGCAAAACGAGCCTCTGATGCGAATACCTCATCACACTTACCACACCGAAGATTTTTCGTCTGGTGATGCAGGAAATGTTTCGAGAGCTCTGATTTTGTGTAATATTTCTCAGGACACTTGGTGCACGAAAACGTTTCTTCGCCTCTTTGCGCTCGAACCTGTTGCGCGAGATCGGACTCAGGACACTTGGTGCACAATAAGGTTTCTTCGCCACTTTGCGCTCGAACCTGTTGCACGAGATCAGACTTGGTGAGTAATTTGGTGCACGAAAACGTTTCTTCGCCACTTTGTGCTTGAACCTGTTGCGCGAGATCGGACTTAGTGAGTAACTTGGTGCATGAAAACGTTTCTTCGCCACTTTGCGCTCCAACCTGTTGCGCAAGATCAGACTTGGTGAGTAACTTGGTGCACAATAACGTTTCTTCGCCTCTTTGCGCTCGAACTTGTTGCGCGAGAACGGACTTGGTAAGTAACTTGGTGCACAAAAACGTTTCTTCGCCACTTTGCACTCCAACCTGTTGCGCGAGATCGGACTCAGGACACTTGGTGCACGGAAACGTTTCTTCGCCTCTTTGCGCTCGAACTTGTTGCGCGAGATCAGACTCGGTGAGTAACCCCCGGAGGAAGTGAGGGAACCTATGCGGCTTTCCATTGTGGATTCTCATGTGCACACTGACGTAACACTTCTGACTGAACGTCTTATTACAGACGGGACACGGATGTTTCTCTCCTTTCTGCATCTCTCCTTTAAGTATCTCTCCTTTAAGCCTCTCTCCTTGATGTATCTCTCCTTTATGCATCTCTCCTTTATGCAATCGCATATGTACAGTAAGGCAACTCTTTGCATGAAACTTCTTAGCACACTCCGAACACTGAAACGGCTTTTCGTTGGTGTGTGTTCTTTCATGTATAATGAGGTCACTTCTTGAAAAGAACCTCTTACTACAATAACCGCACTTGTGCTCCTTTACTCCACCATGCATGTGCTTCATATGGCTTGTAAGCTCATTGTTTACGATAAATCTCTTCTGGCATTGAAGGCACTGAAACGGCTTCTCATCATTGTGCCTTCGCATGTGTACCGTGAGGGTACTCTTTCTCAAGAACCCGAAGCTACACACTGAACAAACATGGGGCTTTTCGCCTGTGTGTAATTTCATGTGCTTCCTGAGGACACATTTGGAATGAAACTTCTGCTGACACTCCTCACACGGGTGAAGATCCTCCCCAGTGTGGTACTTCATGTGCAATTTTAGGTCACGTTTACGAAGGAACCTTTTATCGCACTCGGGGCATGGAAACGGCTTCTGGATATCTTCCGTACGTTCAGTCGCTGCATCACAACGATCTTCATTATGTCCTTCACTGGCTCTGGTGGTTCTTGGAGGACGGTCGAGCGAGACCTCACATCGAGCTTCTGCAGGGTTGACTGTGTTAGAATAACCACTCTCCTCAGTCAAAGAGCCTACTCGTGCCTCTTTCTGACATTCGAGGTCGAGCAGTGGAGTGTTCAAACTAATGTTAGAATAACCACTCTCCTCAGTCGACGAGCCTACTCGTGCCTGTTCCTGACATTTGAGTGTGAGCACTGGAGTGTCCAAACTACTAATGATATCTGTCAAAGAAAAGTAATGAATTGATTGTTAATTATCAGCCCGTGTCTCTACGTGTAAAAGCCCTACTGCACTACTTATAGCTACTTGCGCCCTCTATATAGCAAACAATGCCTAATCTGTGACTGTTGGTCCTCCATGATCCTCTTTTTTCTTATGTTAATTGAGAGCTGATTTGATGAGATAACCATCTGTCAGTGACCTTGCAGGGAGGTCTAATCTCCCTGGCCAAACTACTACAGACGGGCTTTAAAGAATCAAATTTCTGTATCCATCGAATCACCATGATCACCTGCAAATTGCTGAAGCAGATTTAACTAAACTTGGCTCAAATTTGTTATTTAAAGTCAAACAAGTATGAAATGATTTCACCCGAGGTTTAATAGATGAAAGGTCAGAAGAATACAAAAGCGCACAATTAACATTTTCATTACAACGAAACCTGAAGAACCATTGAGACAATTTGTACCAAATTTACAGTAAGCCTGAAAGAATGAAGTCCTTAAATTATGGGGTTAAAGGTCAAAGTTCCCACCATCATAAGAGTCTGAGTAAGAAAAAAATGTGACCATTTGTGAACTTATTTCAAACAATCTAGTTGTCAATAAATAGGTTCAAAATCAAAGAAGGAACAATTTAAGGCTCCTTGAAATGACCTCTAGTAATGAAACTATCACTCTCTCTATGATGGCTTTAGCTCCTTTTGGATTTAAAGGGTGTTAATGGATATGGGGTAAAATACAAAGGGTGGTATTCTCGAAAGCGTACTAACTTTAGTCTATGGTTTAATCCACCGACTAAGCATGGAATGCCTAGTGTCCATATGAATATATTCTTGGACAATTTGATATGTCCCTAAATTATCATGATAACATAATTATATCATAGTTATATTGTTGTTTATTAATTATGTTATTACATTTTATTTTAATTCAGTGACAGATTAAATTATTCAAAAACATGTTCATAGGGAAACTTGGCATTCCATACTCAGTCAGTGGATTAAACCAAGGACTAAAGTTAGTCCGCTTTAAAGAATACCACCCAAAGTCTTCAGGGAAAAAATTAATATTTATTTTTCGCGAGCTACAAGTTTTTCAAGCTTGCCTGCCTGATATTAACATTCTAAAATTTGTTTTGCATCGAACTCTATGTAGATTTATGGGGACTCTTTTTTGGTTTTCGGGGGCTCTTTTTGGCACTTTGGGGGCTATTTCGCCCCGAGCCCCCGTGTATTTCTTACACTGCCCAAAGAGGTTACAATTTAGTTTTTTTGTTTACCTTGCTCTGATGCAGATTGTGAAGCATGGCTCATACCAGCTCCAAGAAAGAAGTTCTTGTGTTCTTGAGAGCCTGTTTCTTCCCAGTTTTCTTGCTTCATGCACTTGATCTGATGACCAGCATTCTCCCACTGCACCGAATGATACCTGGTTTCATCTTCCAAGAGCTTGTCATCCTCTCCTGTAGTGCCTACGGGTGAAGACAAAAAAGAATGTATATTATACAAATAATGAATGGTTATGAGTTCAATAGTGCGCAATCTCTATGGGAAGGATTTTAGCACACAAAACGGAGTGCGCGATCAGACACGCTAACTTCAGTCTAGTACCGGTTAGAGGCGGTCAGAGGAGCCAGATGCAATCTCAGCGGAACCGTTGATATCAGAGACTGAAGCTTTCGGTCTAGCTCTGCACGGAGAACTTTAGCTTACAATTAGCGCATGCCTAGATCCTCCATCCGATCTCAGCCTCATTTTCATAAGTTGGCGCCTAGCCTAGCCTAGCCGACATGGGCCCTTTAGATTGGCTATCGCTGTTCTCCATTGGCTCAATGGTATAAGATATTTGTGCGAGGGGAAAGCTTGCGGTTTTCAGGTTTTTTCAATACCAAAATTATGATATTTCAGTCAAACCCTCTATTTGTTATGAATTTTTCACTAAGTATTTCACTTACGTTTAAGTTTTACTTAACTATTTTTTAAGTTTCAACAATTCTCCTTTTCGTCATAGACTATGTAAGGTACAAACTGGAAATTTATTCTGAGATGTTTGTTGATTTTTCTATTTTATGTGCAGTTTGTATTTGCAATGCCATGTGTGCGTCAGTTATGTGTGAAGTGCGTTACCCGTTTAAAGCAGGATGTGTCAAAATCTCTGTGGTGTGACGTAATATTACGTATTGACTTTGCCATTGAACTTAAGTTGCGCTTAAGTTAAGTAGGCCCTCTCTCACTTAAATTCGAAGCCACTCGAGCAGATCGGCCAATGAGAGCGCGTAAACTCACTGTAGACAGCGCTCAATGCGCAAAGTTCTTCCTGAGCTCTGGTTAGTAAGTAAGGGCAAAGCCAGAGAGAAATTTTTCTTCACTTTTCTACCTTACGGTCTAGTATTTAGTAATAATACGCAGACGCCAAGTTCAAAGATCAGCTATGGCCTATGCGTGACATTTTCATGACTCGGCGCGCAAGCGTGCGGGTCAAGGGTATAGCGTAGATACGTAGAGCGTACGCTTCGAAATCGCGTGTGTGCGTCATACTAATAGTACAGCATGCAGAGGCGGCAGACCCGGGGGGGCACAATGCCCCCCTCCCCCCCACTTTTTCAAGTACCCAAAAAGTGCCCCTTTTTCCATAGGAAAAGTGCCCCTTTAACTTTGTAAGAAGCGCCCTTTTTTACATAAAAAGTGCCCCTATTACTTTGATATGTGCCCCTATTAATTTGTAAAAATGCCCCCTCCCCTTTCCACCTCTGATATGTGCCCCTTTTATTTTGACACGTACCTCTTTTCCCTGACAAGTTCCCAGTTTCCTTTGCAATAAGTGTCTATTTTCTATTCTCATAAGTGCCCTTTTTAATCTCTAGTAGGTGCCCCTTTTCGGGTACGAGAAGCGCCCCTTTTCACTTTTGTTAAGCGCCTCCTTCACCTCTGACGATTGCCCTATTCAAATCTTAGAGGTGCCCCTTTTACTTTGACAATTGCCCTTTTTCCTTTGTAAGAAGTGCCCCTTTCCCTTTAAATAACTACCTCTTTTTAACTCGGATAAGCACACCTTATATTTTCACATGTGCCCCCTTTCCTTTCTAATAAGTGCCCCTTTTCCTTATGATAAGTGCCCCCATTTAACAAAGAGCCCTTCACGTTTTCATAAATGCCCCTTTTCACCTATGAAAATAGTCCTTTTTCATTCTCCTACTAGTGCCCCTTTTCAAGTCTGGTAAATGATCCTATTCAATTCTGAGAGATACTCGTTTTATTTAGACAAGTGCCCTCTTTTCCTCCTGATAAGTGCTCTTTTCATCTCTAATAACACCCCCTTTTATTTTGACACGTGCCCTTATCCTTCCTAATAAATGCTCTTTTTCCTTCATAATATCCGCTTTTCATAAAAGCCCCCTTTCACCTCCATTAAATGCCTCTATCAAAATCTGATCGGTGCTCCTTTTCTTTCAACAAATGCACATTTCCCTTTATTATTAGTGCCCCTTTTTCATTCTCATAAGTGCCTCTTTCATATATGGTGTCTGCCCCTTTTCAGATGCGATAAGTGCCCCTTTTCACCTCTGATAAAGTTAACAATTTTTAACAATGATACGTGCCCCTTTTCCTTTCTTATGAGGAACCTATCCCTTTTTCAGAAATGCCCCTATCAAAATCTGATGGTTGCCTCTTTTCCATCGACAAATGCCCAATTTCCATTTTAATAAGTGCTTTTCATCCCTAGTGAGTGCCCCATTTTTACCTCTGATAATAACCCTTTGTACTTTGACATGTGCTCCTTTTATTTTCTAATAAGGGTCTTTTCTTTCGTTAAGTATCCCCTTTACCTCTCATCATTAAACATGCCCCTAATTTCAAGCGGCTAAGAGCAATATCTCCCATCTACACGTTCGTAATGGCGTTATCACAGTTTTTCCTTCATAATCATTTTGCCTTCGGCGTAGACTAGAAGGGATGAAATTGATTTAGATGACTCCGGCAGCGAGAGTTTAACACGGCTTGCAAGATTTTCAACATGGATGTCGATTTTGACCCATAATTTCCTCAAAAGGGACCATTAAACGGATTATTTCAGTCAAGTTGGTAAGTGGAACTGAATTATTATAGCCTAGGCCTAATTTACAATATAACATGCACGAGGTAAAATGACATTTTGGGGGATTTCGGGGGCAAAACGCTACGACCTGAAATGGCCTTGGCGTTATCACGGGAATGTGTATAGACGGTTTCCGTCTCTAAAGAGAGAGCCGGCCGACCCTACCCCAATAAGAGGCTAACGAACGAAAGAGACGGAAAATTCGGTCTACCTTTGTAGGTGCCCTTTTTTTTCTCCAGAAAGTGCCCTTTTTTGTTGGTGCCCCCCCCCCCCCCCCCCCCCACTTTGGAAGTCGCTCCGCCGCCTCTGACAGCATGGTCATGGACCTTAGCTTGGCCTATACTAATTCCTACTCTAGTCCTAGCGTTCTCGTGAAATAAGCCACTGCAGCTGCACTAATCATCGAGTGTGCGCACACAACACACACACTTGCGCGAGTTGCTTGTAAATGTAAAATCTATCCACGGGGTTGGAATCCCCGCAACACACCGTAGGCATTGCACGCAATGAATCGCTACGTACGATTACACAGGTAAACAGAGAATGAGCAGTAGACTCTAGGCCTACTCAGGCTTATTTCATGAGAATGCCTGGACCTATAATACTCACACTCTCTGGTCGTCATTGTGCTGCTTACTCCTGCATTCCATTAAAAATGAAATTAGTCATGCAGCTGCAGCTGCTTTAGGCTCTCGATCTCAAAATCTCGGCTCAACCGTCTCGATCTCACAAATGAAAAATAATAACTCAACGGTGTCTTTTATGAAGCAAAATGATTTTGGAAAAAAAAAATCACCTGACTTCAGACTGAAATAAATTCAGAGATATATAGAGAGAGAGAGAGTGAGAAACAAAAGGAAAGAATGAAGAAGAAAAAAGAAGGAAGAAATGAAAAAAGGAAAATAATAATGAAAGCAATACAAATGTTAGACAATGTGCGACACAACCCCCTTTAGAGCCAACTCCCTCTAGATCTAGATATCGTAAAAACATCCTGAAATGGTATTTTTCCCCCTCCCCTCTTGGAAGCCTAATATTTCCCGGTATTTATTTCCATAAATGTATACAAGTCAACAAGGACATTTTCTTAGGCTATTAATTGCAGAATACCCTACCATATTGTTAGTCTTCATATATATATAAGCCGTAGATATAGATTGTGATTTTATTGTTTGGTATAACGGTGACACAGGTATTAAAGGTTGTATAATGCAAGTGTTTGAATTCATTTGGTGGATGAAAAGTTGAATTCTACGCCGTTTTGTGCGTCATTGCAGCGCTGAATTTGGTGTGTTTGTCGCTAATTTGTGACAAATTTAGATGGCTACCTGTGAATAAATAGGCTTGGCCAGCAATGGCAGCCATCTTGGAAAAAATTGCAAAATAGCAATGCCCTGCCTCCTCCGGACAAGAAACACGTATTTTGGTTATTTTGTCTTAATAGGAGCATTTTCTGCCTTTTGCTGTCATACAAGGAATGAGAAAGTTTACAAATTATTAATCTTTGCCAGTTCTCAACCTTTAATGTAGATAATTATGATATGATGAGAAATTTAGGGAAAATTAATCATTTATCCGACAGTACCGCGAATAAATAAAGCCACTTATCGCCCAAGAAAGATTGTAATCGATCAATACATAGCTGTTAAAAATATTTATCATTATTTTCTGATATCTTAGGATTACAAGTAAAATAGAAATACAGGAATAAATTGTTAGCACGTTTAATAACAAAAATGTTAAACATTTGTGAATTTTAAAAGATAACCGTTGTATTTAACTTAATTTCTATTAATCTTGTATTGATAATTAAAAGATTCACTGTTAATTTTTTTAATTTTTAAGTATAAATAAAATTGATACCATTCTTTATTTGTATGTGTGACATTGTAATAAATAAGCTGTTAAAAATGTATATCATTATTTTCTAATATCTTAGGATTACAGGTAAAATAGAAATACACGAATAAATTGTTAACATACTCAACTCAAATGTTAAACATTTGTGAATTTTAAAAGATAACCATTCTATTTAATTTCATTTCTGTTCACCTTGTATCGATTATTATAACATTCACTGTTTTTAAAAAATTATTTAAAAAGTATTACTAAAATTAATACCTATAATTCTTCCTATTTGTGACATTAATAGCTCATCGAGTTTATTAATAAAATTGTTGGAGAATGGTCGTCCTTCGTCCGGAAGTGATAACCATTAACATTTGTGAAATAAGAACAATGACCAGATTTGGCTATGAAAAGAATATGTGGGAGACCTATTTAGTTCTTTAAGCATAAATACTACATTTATTTATGCAAAGTTCAAAGTAAAATACCCAATTTTCAGGGTTTCAGAACTTACATTGACTATAATACAGATCTTGAATATAGTATTGCAAAAAAGAAAAACAAGTTGCCCTGGCACTTTAAAATAATGGAAGTTTGTTTTATGTTTTGGAAGAAGGTATACATGTGCATGTAATTGCCTGCATCTTAGTGTAAATTTACTTTTCGTGAGGTTTTGAGCTACGTTGTACTGCTTGTTTGTAATCTATTTATAATTACTTGTAAATATCGTGATAAGATTGTTTCAATAAAGCACATGAAGAAATTAATAATAATAATAATGACCGGACATTTCTATGAGCCATTACAAGGGACCTAAGATACAGATTAATAATTATATTTTTTCCAATCAGATCGGCTTACTAACATATTCAAATGTATGGATGTAACTTTCCTGGGAACCATAGCCTCCCGATTTTCTTGCGATGTCATTTATTTTAAGTAAACATTGTTTTGCACATCGGGGGGTAGTGAGCATTTTTTTTTATTTTGTTGGCCCTCGAAAATTGCACCAAGGGGGGGGGGGGGCATCTCCCAAAAAGGTAAAGTTAACGTGTTTATACACGTTTTTTCCCAGGGGAGAGGGGCCTGCCCCCCCCCCCCCCCCCCTGGATCCGCCACTGCGTCCCACCATAGAAGCGCGTGTTAATTCCACAACACACATTTCAGTGGAATGTCCAAGAAGTTAGACTTATTACGGTTTCGAGAAACTCGCCCCCAGGACGTCTAACAACTCGACACTTCCCTTCAACTTCTCACTCTACAGTGCGTCCCAGAAAAAACGAAACCGAGAAGTATCGATGTTCTATCATAACTTAATCACAACTATAATTAATGAATGATACATATTTGGAAAGCTTAGAGTCTCCTCTTTCATGTGATGCTACTCAGATAATGCATATTTTACGCATGAGTGATTAAAAGCAATTTGAAGGAAAGAAACCAAAAAGACATTTGGCGGGCGGTATCTGAGTTTCGAAGGAAAATTCACATTTCTAGAAAGTTGAGTTTCTGGCCTTTCATATGACACCTCAATCAGAAAAAATGAGCTAGGAATTACATAGTTCTGTTTGTTTAAAGTAGTGCTTGCATTTCCATAATTTTATTAAACGAATTCGTTTTCACTGGCTGCCTGCCGTATCAATAAACGAAATTAACAAAAGACTTAACTCCGTTTCGTTGACAATCAGCCGTAGACGAGAGTCTTCATGCATGGCTGATTGTCAACGAAACGGAGTTAAGTCTTTTGTCAAATCTGCTTTTTGCTACGGCAGGTACCCAGTGAAAACGAATTAGTTTGTTAAAATTATAAAAATGTCGGGGCTACTTTAAACAAACAGAACTTTGTTATTCCTGGCTCATTTTTCTTGATTGAGGTATCATATGAAAGAGCAGAAAATGAACTTTCTAGAAATATGAATTTTTCTTTGAATTTCAGATACCGCCCGCAAATGTCTTTTTGGTTTCCTTCCTTCAAATTGCTTTTAATCACTTGTGCGTGAAATATGCATCACGTGAGTAGCATCAACTGAAAGAGGAGACTCTAAGCTTTCCAAATATGTACCATTCATTAATTATGGTTGTGATTAAGTTATGATAAAACATCGATACTTCTCGGTTTCGTTTTTTCTGGGACGAACTGTATAATTGCTAGTACGTCACTCTTCTCTCTACTTTTCCAGTTCCAATACTTTGCGATCTTCCTTTTCTTCGTCTGGGGGTCGTTTCACATAGATCCTAAGTTGAACTTAACAACTATGGAAAGCCGTTAGAATCTTTGAAAATATTTTGTAAAAGTTTTTTCAAATCATTCATATTTTCTATAATCAAGGAGATCTCATGTTCTTGATGAGGAATTTTTGAAAAATCTAAATACTAGAATTTTTGCTTTTGAATATATTTTATTTTAAGGCTACAAATGGCTAACCATAAGTTCGACTTAGGATCTTTGTGAAACACCCCTGGTACCATAACTCTGTTCCTGACGCACAAACAGTCTGCTAATATGGAGACAAACATTCATCGTAAAGCAATTATATTCTAAACATGTTTTTATTGCAATATACATACGTATAAACCTTGTACATTTGAAGTTACAAAAAAGGGGAACAAAACTCCCCGACTACAAAAGACGGTAGGTACCTTCATATTAATGATCAAAATATATATATACAGGTATACATATTTTTTGTTTTACTCCGAACAAATAACTTTACGATAAAAAATAGTTGGTCGAAAACAATGACAAGCTCCTAAAGTCTCCAATTTATTATACTTGGACAATTTAGACAGTGATATTTATTAAAGTGACTTGGTAACATTGTTTAGATGGAAGAAAATGATGCTAAGGTAGTCGTTTCAAATGCTATTGGTACCATTTAAGATAATATAACCTGATAAAATAATAAACTGATAGTTTGAGTAAAAACAGATCATTATTAATTTTGCTGGGAAACCGCCTACTAATTGATATATCGTGCACATGTCGCGTAGTCCCATACACATCTTTCTGTGTACACTGCTTGTAACTTTACCAAGACTGGGCCAAAGTTCTTATCATTTTGATGACTCCAGAACCTTGCAGTACACACCAATACTTTTATGCTAAATGATCAACCTTTTCTGATCGATTCCACGACATTTCTTTCACAATGCAATTGCATGACCAGAACTGGTCTTTATCTTTAATTTCCAGATTATTTTAACAGATAAATACGAAATATATCATCCCTGAGTTACATACATGTATATTCAAATGAATCTGAGTACCGGTATGTTTAAAAAAAGTAAAAATGTAAAAGAATGGTACCACAAAATGATACAAACACCTACACACTGTAGTTTGCATGAAAACATGAGTTTCTAACTTCCTAATAATATCTAAGAATTTATACAAATTGGCAAAACTTGAGGTTACTTTGGTGACGAGCGAATACAATATTGCAAGTAAGAGGATACCATAACTCATTTCTAATCTAAAGAAGACCCTGATTTAATTTTTAATTTTTAATTAAGTGAATAATGAAAACAAGATATTTTATGACTCACAGTTTTTATATTTATCCAATAATACTGTGACATGATTTGTATTGAGTTTATGCTTGAAATAATTAAAATATCTAGAAAAATGCCTAAACGAAAAATTGTCCTGAAAAGAAAAATTGTCCTTAATCTCATTGGTCTGGAAATGCAGACTGTTCGATCTTTGGTGACTTTTCTATGGTAGACCGATGTACTTGTACCTACTTCTACAAATAATATTTATTTTATTTACTAAGCATTACTTTAAGAATATAATGCTTTTAAATGAACACCCAAAAGAACTGGGGGCGTTTCACAAATGACATGAAATCAGTGACAAACCTGCTGATAACCAATCAAAAGCAAGGATTTCAGTAGCTTATAACAAAAACTGTCATTTGTCACTGATGACAAGTTTTGTGAAACGTCCCCTGATCAGCGAAATGAGAGCTTGAAGATCAAGAATTGTTAAAATAATTTTTCAGTTTTCCTTTTCTTTGCTGCCCATAGACCAGCTTAAAGCCCCACTGTACTACTTATAGCTACTTGCGCCCTCTATATAGCAAACACTGCTTAATCGGTAACCATTCGTCCCCCATGATCCTCTTTTTCTTATGTTAATTAAGTAAGAGCTGATTTGATGAGATAATCACCTGTCAGTGACCTTGCAGAGTGGTCTAATCCCTCCTGTAAATTAAAGTTGCCTTGAGATCAGATGGCGTTTTAAAAAGATATGACAGGTTTGGAGTCGCAACAAGTCTATTGACGGGAAGTTGCAAAACCAGTTTTGTGAAACACTCAGCAGACAAGTCGAACAAAAGCATTGGGATGAAATTGATCTTGAACGTATGACAGCTTCATGAAACAAGCCCCTTGGGAGTGTTTCACAAAGATCCCAAGTCCAACTTAACTCTAAGTTGGACTTAAAGGCCCGAATTCACAAAGGAGGTTTGTCGACAAACCTTGGTTTTCGTACGTCATATGACGCGTTTTACGCGTTTTTTTACAAACCTGGTTTGTAAAGAACAAAAGGAGGTTTGGCGAAACAAAAGAAGGTTTGAGCTCAAACCTTGGTCTGAGCTCAAACCTTGCTTTGTGAATTCGGGCCATTATGTATGGAGAGCCATTTGTAGCCTTAGAATAACATATATTTAAAAGCAAAAAACTCAAGTATTTTAGACTTTTCATAAATTCCACATCAAGAACATGACATCTCCTCGACAATAGAAAGTATGAATCAACATTATATGCCTTCTAAAATAACTTTTACAAAATATTTTCAAAAATGCTAACAGATTTCCATAATTGTTAAGTCCAACTTGGGATCTTTGTGAAACACCCCCTGGTTCCAATCTGGAATAGATTCCGTCAATGCATCCCTTTCATATGATTCTTAAGGCTGCACTTGTAAGGAAAGCTCTCTGTACATTTGGGACAAGGATGCGGCTGTGCACTGGCTTGTCTCGTTAAATGCCTCCTAAGTTCCATCTTTGAGACGAAACCTTTATCGCAATGCTGGCACGAGAACGGTCGCTCCCCGGTGTGCGTCATCACGTGTTCATTAAGAGCCTGCTTAGTCCCCAGCATCCTGCCACAAATGGAACACTGAAAGGACTTCTCACCCGTGTGTTTCTTACGATGCCTTCTAACGTTATACCCATTGATGAATCTCATGCTGCAGTCGGGGCACTTGTGAGGTTTCTCATGCAAGTGGATCTTCATGTGGTTATTGAGGATGGTCTTCAGATGGAACCTCGCGTCACACTTGGGACATTGGAAGGGCTTTTCACCCCTGTGGACTCGTTGGTGGTACCGCAGGGAAGCTTTCGAGTTAAATCGCTTTCCACATTCCCCACACTCAGGTAACTTTCCCTCCAAGTGGAACATCTGTCTATGAGCAACAAGAGAGTACTTCGAAGAATAAGTTTTATCACAATCAGAGCAATGGTTACGCACAACATTCGGGTGTATTCTCAAA
Organism: Strongylocentrotus droebachiensis; assembly: GCA_035222895.1. Classification (NCBI taxonomy): domain Eukaryota; kingdom Metazoa; phylum Echinodermata; class Echinoidea; order Camarodonta; family Strongylocentrotidae; genus Strongylocentrotus; species Strongylocentrotus droebachiensis. Next base: position 98,185 of record JAVYIG010006048.1, read on the forward strand.
GCGTGTTCACGTAGATTACCCCTTGTAGCAAACTTTTCATCACACTCTTTGCATGGGTGTGGCCCAGTGTCTTCACTATCGGTATGTACTCTCAAATGGTGATCGTCGAGGGAACCCTTTGTGAGGAATTTCCGACTGCATTCAGAACACTGATACAGACATTTTTCGGGGTGGAATCTCACGATGTGGGCATCGCAACTCCACTTGGCAGTGAACTTGATATCGCACAAGGAACAAGAAAAAGCCTTGACACCGGTATGTACTGTAACCTTATGTCTCTCAAGGTTACCGGCTCTGTTAAATGCTTTGTCGCAATGTGAGCATTTATAATTCTTTTCACCAGTGTGAGTCCTCATGTGAACAGCCAGCCTTGCAAATTTCTTACCACACTCTGGACACGCAAACCGTTTTTCTCTGGTATGCGTTCGTTTGTGTTGCAGAAGGATGGCCTTCGTCTTAAAACTTCCATTACATACAGCACACAAGTGAGACTTCATGTGTTTTGCAAGACGATCCTTTGACGTGAAAACCTTATCACACGTACCACACATAGACTTTTCTGTATGACTCCTCATGTGCTGCGCGAAACGAGCCTCTGACGTGAATACCTCATCACACTTACTACACCGAAGCTTTTTCGTCTGGTGATAAAGGAAATGTTTTGAGAGCTCTGATTTTGTGTAATATTTCTCAGGACACTTGGTGCACAAAAACGTTTCTTCGCCTCTTTGCACGCGAACCAGTTGCACGAGATCGGACTTGGTGCACGAAAATGTTTCTTCGCCACTTTGCGTCTGAACCTGTTGCGCGAGATCAGACTTAGTGAGTAACCCCCTGAGGAAGTGAGGGAACTTATGCGGCTTTCCATTGTGGATTCTCATGTGTACACTGACGAAGCACTTCTGACTGAATGTCTTATTACAGACGGGACACTGATGTTTTTCTCCTTTAAGCATCTCTTCTTTCTGCATCTCTCCTTTAAGCATCCCTCCTTTCTGCATCTCTTCTTTAAGCATCTCTCCTTTCTGCATCTCTCCTTTATGCAATCGCATATGTACAGTAAGGCAACCCTTTGCACGAAACTTTTTATCACACTCCGAACATTGAAACGGCTTTTCGTTGGTGTGTGTTCTTTCATGTATAATGAGGTCACTTCTTGAAAAGAACCTCTTACTACAATAACCGCACTTGTGCTCCTTTACCCCACCATGCATGTGCTTCACATGGCTTGTAAGCTCATAGTTTACGATAAATGTCTTCGGACATTGACGGCACTGAAACGGTTTCTCATCCGTATGCCTTCGCAAGTGCATCGTCAGGGCAGTCTTTCTCAAGAACCTGGCGCTACACACTGAACAAACATGGGGCTTTTTGCCTATGTGTGATTTCATGTGCTTCCTGAGGACACATTTGGAATGAAACTTCTTCTGACACTCCTCACACGAGTGAAGATTTTCCCCCGTGTGGTACTTCATGTGCAATTTTAGGTCACTTTTACGAATGTACCTTTTATCGCACTCTGTGCATGGAAACGGCTTCTGGATATCTTCCGTACATTCAGGCGTTGCTTCGCGACGATCTTCACCATGTACTTCACTGGCTCTGGTGGTTCTTGCATGACAATCTTCACCATGTTCTTCAGTGGCTCTGGTGGTTCTTGGAGGACGGTCGACCGAGACTTCACATCGAGCTTCTGCAGGGTTGGTGGTGTTAGAATAACTACTCTCCACGGTCAAAGAGCCTTCTCGTGCCTGTTCCTGACATTCGAGTGTGAGCATTGGAGTGTCCAAACTACTGATGACATCTGTCAAAGAAAAGTAATGAATTGATTGTTAATTATTGACCCATGTTTCGATGTGTTAAAGCCCTACTGCACTACTTATAGCTACTTGCACCCTCTATATAGCAAACAATGCCTAATCTGTGCCTGTTGGTCCCCCATGACCCTCTTTTTCTTACCGGTATGTTAATTGAGAGCTGATTTGATGAGATAACCATCTGTCAGTGACCTTGCAGGGAGGTCTAATCCCCCTGGCCAAACTAGACTACAGACGGGCTTTAAAAAAAAAATTATAAAAAAAAAATCAAATTTCTGTATCCATCGATTCACCATGATCACCTGCAAATTGCTGAAGCAGATTTAACCAAACTTGGCCCAAATTTGTTATTTATAAGCAAACAAATATGAAATGATTTCACCTGACGTTTTATAGATGAAGAGTCAAAGGACACAAGAGTGCACAATTGTAACTCAGTAAACATTTCATTACAACGAAGCCTGAAGAACCAATGAGACAATTCTTATCAAAATTTCCAGTAAGCCTGAAAGAATCAAGTCCATACTTCACCATTACTTCACCTGCACACACCCACTTGAACACACTTGCAATTTGTTTTAATTCTTTAATTTCTTTCCACTTTTTATTTAGATATTTTCTGAACAAAATCTTTATACGTGACACTCTATTCTCCTACATACTCCTATAACAGCGCCGTGTACCCCACCCCCCCCCCCCTTTCCTGGCTGCTATCGACTCAAGCATTCTTGCTTATGATAGTTGGCCTCTGCATTTATCTTGATTATTTGTTTACTTACCTACATACTTTCAAGCTTTCAATTATATATAGTAGACATGTATATTTATATGAATTGTTATATGTGTGTATTTAAGTTGTCACTCTTTATGTAAATTAATTATTTTATATACTATTATTGTTATTTTTGAATGTTTTGTATTTGATTTATCAATAAATGCAGAAACATCTGCTAAAAAAAAGAATGAAGTCCTTAAATTCTGGGGTTAAAGGTCGAAATTCGAACCATCATGAGAAATTAACATTCTAAAATATGTTTAGCATCGAACTCTATGTAGATTTACGGGGGCTCTTTTCTGTTTTTCGGGGGCTCTTTGTGGCATTTCGGGGGCTATTTCGCCCCCGAGCCCCTGTGTATTTTGTTCACTGCCCAAAGAAGTTAAAATTTAGTTTTTTTGTTTACCTTGCTCTGTTGCAGATTGTGAAGCATGGCTCATACCAGGCCCAGGAAAGAAGTTCTTGTGTTCTTGAGAGCCTGTTTCTTCCCAGTTTTCTTGCTTAATGTAATGGATCTGATGACCAGCATTCTCCCACTGCACCGAATAATACCTGTCTTCATCTTCCAAGAGCTTGTCATCCTCTCCTGTAGTGCCTACGGGTGAAGACAAAAAAGAATGTATATTATACAAATAATGAATGGTTATGAGTTCAATAGTGCGCAATCTCTATGGGAAGATTTTAGCACACAAAACGGAGTGCGCGATCAGACACGTTAACTTCAGTCTAGTACCAGTTACAGGCGGTCAGAGGAGCCAGATGCAATCTCAGCGGAACCGTTGATATCAGAGATTGAAGCTTTCGGTCTAGCTCTGCACGGCAGGCGCGTAGCCAGAGTTTGATATTTGGGGGGGGCACATACATGTAATCGATCGAGGTCAAAAAAAGGGGTCTACAAAATTTCAACCGATCCTGGAAATTTTAGGGGGGGCACGTGCCCCCCCCCCCCCCCCCCCCCCCGTGGCTACTCGCCTGCTGCACGGAGAACTTTAGCTTACAATTAGCGCATGCCTAGATCCTCCATCCGATCTCAGCCTCATTTTCATAAGTTGGCGCCTAGCCTAGCCGACATGGGCCCTTCAGATTGGCTATCGCTGTTCTCCATTGGCTCAATGGTATAAGATATTTGTGCGAGGGGAAAGCTTGCGATTTTCAGGTTTTTTCAATACCAAAATTATGATATTTCAGTCAAACCCTCTATTTTTTATGAATTTTTCACTAAGTATTTCACTTACGTTTAAGTTTTACTTACCGGTAACTATTTTTTAAGTTTCAACAATTCTCATTTTCGTCATAGACTATGTAAGGTACAAACTGGAAATTTATTCTGAGATGTTTGTTGATTTTTCTATTTTATGTGCAGTTTGTATTTGCAATGCAATGTGTGCGTCAGTTATGTGTGAAGTGCGTTACCTGTTTAAAGCAGGATGTGTCAAAATCTCTGTGGTGTGACGTAATATTACGTATTGACTTTGCCATTGAACTTAAGTTGCGCTTAAGTTAAGTAGGCCCTCTCTAACTTAAATTCGAAGCCACTCGAGCAGATCGGCCAATGACAGCGCGTAAACTCACTGTAGTGTAGCCAACGCGGCTCTAATGTAGACGTATAGTTTATGGTATCGTGCATGTGCGTAATACCATAAAGCATACGCAAAGTTTGCATAATTTTAGACTGATAGCTTCAGTTTGAGTTGCAAAGCTGTAGCGCGGACACGGTACTGAGCGACGACATCGACATCGAAGCCCTAAACGGAGGCTTCTCGATGTCGGATGTGATCCAAATTCAGGTGGAAAATACAATATATGATTATGATTAAAATTAGTTAAAAATTGGGCTAAAATTCATTTGCTAAGAATGGATATTAACCTGCTAAAAAAAAATTGATATAAACGGATACGCATCTACATTAGTGCGCAAAGTTCTTCCTGAGCTCTGGTTAGTAAGTAAGGGCAAAGCCAGAGAGAAATTTTTCTTCACTTTTCTACCTTACGGTCTAGTATTTAGTAATAATACAGAGACGCCAAGTTCAAAGATCAGCTATGCGTGACATTTTCATGACTCGGCGCGCAAGCGTGCGGGTCGAGGGTATAGCGTAGATCTACGTTACACGTAGAGCGTACGCTTCGAAATCGCGCGTGTGCGTCATACTAATAGTACAGTATGGACCTTAGCTTGGCCTATACTAATTCCTACTCTAGTCCTAGCGTTCTCGTGAAATAAGCCACTGCAGCTGCACTGATCATCGAGTGTGCGCACACAACACACACACTTGCGCGAGTTGCTTGTAAAAACTAAATGTAAAGTCTATCCACGGGGTTGGAATCCCCGCGACACACATAGGCATTGCATGCAATGAATCGCTACGTACGATTACACAGCACTTAGGCCTACTGTGGCTTATTTCATGAGAATGCCTGGACCTATAATACTCACACTCTCTGGTCGTCATTGTGCTGCTTACTCCTGCATTCCATTAAAAATGAAATTAGTCATGCAGCTGCAGCTGCTTTAGGCTCTCGATCTCAAAATCTCGGCTCAACCGACTCGATCTCACAAGTGAAAAAACAAAATAATAACTCAACGGTGTCTTTTATGAAGCAAAATGATTTTGGAAGAAAAAAAAAAAACCTGACTTCAGACTGAAATAAATAAAGAAACAAACAAACAAAGAGAGGAATTCAGAGATATATAGAGAGAGAGAGAGTGAGAAACAAAAGGAAAGAATGAAGAAGAAAAAAGAAGGAAGAAATGAAAAAAGTCAACAAGGACATTTTCTTAGGCTATTAATTGCAGAATACCCTACCATATTGTTAGTCTTCATTATTAGCGAATTAGCCGTAGATATAGATTGTGATTTTATTGTTTGGTATAACGGTGCACCGTTATACCAAACAATAAAATCACATATGACACAGGTATTAAAGCTTGTATAATGCAAGTGTTTGAATTCATTTGGTGGATGAAAAGTTGAATTCTACGCCGTTTTGTGCGTCATTGCAGCGCTGAAGTTGGTGTGTTTGTCGCTAATTTGTGACAAATTTAGATGGCTATCTGTGAATAAATAGGCTTGGCCTGGAAAAAAATTGCAAAATAGCAAATCATGTAGGCCTGCCTCCTCCGGACAAGATCCACGTATTTTTGTTATTTTGTCTTAATAGGAGCATTTTCTGCCTTTTGCTGTCATACAAGGAATGAGAAAGTTTACAAATTATTAATCTTTGCCAGTTCTCAACCTTTAATGTAGATAATTATGATATGATGAGAAATTTAGGGAAAATTAATCATTTATCCGACAGTACCGCAAATAAATTAAGCCACCAATCCCCCAAGTAAGATTGTAATCGATCAATACACAGCTGTTTCAAAATGTATATCATTATTTTCTGATATCTTAGGATTACAAGTAAAATAGAAATACAGGAATAAATTGTTAACACGCTTAATAACACAAATGTTAAACATTTGTGCGTTTTAAAAGATAACCGTTCTATTTAATTTCATTTCTGTTCACCTTGTATCGATTATTATAACATTCACTGTTTTTAAAAAATTATTTAAAAAGTATTACTAAAATTAATACCTATAATTCATTCTATTTGTGACATTAATAGCTCATCAAGTTTATTAATAAAATTGTTGGAGAATGGTCGTCCTTCGTCCGGAAGTGATAACCATTAAATATATAATTTGTGAAATAGAACAATGACCAGATTTGGCTATGAAAAGAATATGTGGGAGACCTATTTAGTTCTTTAAGCATAAATACTACATTTATTTATGCAAAGTTCAAAGTAAAATACCCAATTTTCAGGGTTTCAGAACTTACATTGACTATAATACAGATCTTGAATATAGTATTGCAAAAAAGAAAAACAAGTTGCCCTAGCTGGCACTTAAAAATAATGGAAGTTTGTTTTATGTTTTGGAAGAAGGTATACCGTGCGAGTAAAAAAAAAGTTTACACCTAGAAAATGGCTAATTATTTTAAAAATCATCTATGAACAGTAAATTATTATACATCTTATGAAAGAGTGTTTTATCCCAACTCATTTGGTACCATTTTTGTGTGGTATGTGTTCACGCTTGGATGAACAGGTGGCATTGTTTAGACGATGTGTTGTTGCCATTGGCAAAATTAATTAGTACAAGTGCTACATAAATTACTAATTAAGTCTGCTAATTGGAGCTATCAACTGGTTGTAAGTTGTGCCAAATGGTACGACTGGTCCAGTTAAACCCAACTGGTATAACCCTGGAAATTGAAATGGGATAAATGAATTCAACTGGGTAAAAATAGAACCCATTTAAACAATATGAAGCCCATTTAGAACTTCATTGGCCCATATGGGACCATATCAAACCCACTTGGCCCATACCATATCAAACCCACTTGGCCCATATGGATCCCATATAAAAACCCGCTTATAGCCCATATGGGGCCCATATAGAACATACTTGACCCATATATAGAATGTGGTAGGTCCCACATATAACCCACATGGCCCATCTGGTGCCCAATAGGTAACCCTTGTGTATATTGATGGGCCAATTGTGGGGCCCATCTGGGTTCCACGTGGGCCCATCTGGGGCCCTTCTATAACCCGGGTGCAGATTGATGGGCCCCACAAGGGGCCCATCTGGGACCCAAATGGGCTAAATGGGCCAAGTGGGCAATAGATGGGCTGGCCCATCTGGGCCAAGTGGGCCAGCCCAGTTGTAACCAGATAAAACCCAGATGGGCCCCACAACATTTTGCTATCTGGGTATTCAGCCTGGATCTGACTAAGGCTATATAATTATTTGTCGTGCGACATTGTATATTTACGAAAAGCTTGAATATGGTATAACTCAAGTCCCTACAACCCCCTCTCTGTCGCTTTCTTTCTTTGCTGAGGATAAGATACATGATAGATCAACCCCTTGAAGGCAACATTGATACAACCACCGCCCCCACCCTTAAACACACACAGGCTACGCCATCTATGAACTACTTGGACGAGAATTGTCGCTATGTACATCCCGGATGTACATATACCAAGGGAATACTGCCGGGAGGGTGGGCGAATGGCGCAGCGTGGTCGGGCTGAATAAGAGGGGGGGGGGGGGGGGGGGGGGGTCAATAAATATTTTCTTCAAATGTTTGGGACCATGTGGCCTACCCCCCCCCCCCCCCGGCCTACGCTGTGCATGGGGTGTCCTCTATCCTGTATGTCGCTTTCTTATTAACATTTAGTTTATTGCTTATGTCATTTTGACTTTTTCGGTACTATGAATATAGCGACCCTCTCGTCGCATTATGAATAGCGACCCTCTTCTCCTATTATGAATAGCGACCCTCATTTCGTATTATGAATAGCGACCCCCTACTCCTATTATGAATAGCGAACCTCATTTCGTATTATGAATAGCGATCGACCCTCTTCTCCTATTATGAATAGCGACCTAGCTCTTCTCCTATTATGAATAGCGACCCTCTTCTCCTATTATGAATAGCGAGCCTCATTTCGTATTATCAATAGCGACCCCCACTCCTATTATGAATAGCGACCCTCTTCTCCTATTATGAATAGCGACCCTCATTTCGTATTATCAATAGCGACCCTCTTCTCCTATTATGAATAGCGACCCCCTACTCCTATTATGAATAGCGACCTTCTTCTCTTATTATGAATAGCGACCCTCATTTCGTATTATGAATATAGCGACCCTCTTCTCCTATTATGAATAGCGACTCTCATTTTGTATTATGAATAGCGACCCCCACTCTTATTATGAATAGCGACCCTCATTTCGTATTATGAATAGCGACCCTCTTCTCCTATTATGAATAGCGACCCACTCTCCTATTATGAATAGCGACCCCCTACTCCTATTATGAATAGCGACCCTCTTCTCTTATTATGAATAGCGACCCTAATTTCGTATTATGAATAGCGACCCTCTTCTCCTATTATGAATAGCGACCCTTTTCATCGATTATGAATAATGACCCTTATGAATAGCGACACTCATTTTACATTATGAATAGCGACCCTCATTTCGTATTATGACTAGCGACCCTCTTTCTGTGTTTTGAATACCGACCCTTTTGTAATATTATGAATAGGAACCCTTATGAATAACGACCCTCATTTCGTATTATGAATAGCGACCCTCTTCTAATATAATGAATACCGACCCTCTTCTTGGATTATGAATAGCGGTCCTTATGAATAATGACCCTTTTCTCCAATTATGAAAAACGGACCTTATGAATAGCGGTCCTTATGAATAGCGACATTGACCCAGACTTATTACGGTTTCGAGAAACTCGCCCCCAGGACGTCTAACAACTCGACACTTCCCTTCAACTTCTCACTCTCTACTTTTCCAGTTCCAATACTTTGCGATCTTCCTTTTCTTCGTCTGGGGGGGGGGGGGGGGGGGTTTCACATAGATCCTAAGTTGAACTTAACAACTATATGGAAAGCCGTTAGCATCTTTGAAAATATTTTGTAAAAGTTATTTCAAATCATTCATATTTTCTATAATCAAGGAGATTTCATGTTCTTGATGAGGAATTTTTGAATTTTTTTTATTGCAATATACATACATATAAACCTTGTACATTTGAAGTTACAAAAAAGGGGAACAAAACTCCCCGACTACAACGGTAGGTACCTACATATTAATGATCAAAATATATATATACAGGTATACATATTTTTTGTTTTACTCCGAACAAATTACTTTACGATAAAAAATAGTTGGTCGAAAACAATGACAAGCTCCTAAAGTCTCCAATTTATTATATTTGGACAATTTAGACAGTGATATTTATTAAAGTTACTTGGTAACATTGTTTAGATGGGAGAAAATGGTGCTAAGGTAGTCGTTTCAAATGCTATTGGTTCCATTTAAGATAATATAACCTGATAAAATAATAAACTGATAGTTTGAGTAAAAACAGATCATTATTAATTTTGCCGGGAAACTGCCTACTAATTGATATATCGCGCACATGTCGCGTAGTCCCATACACATCTTTCTGTGCACAGTGCTTGTAACTTTACCAAGACTGGGCCAAAGTTCTTATCATTTTGATGACTCCAGAACCTTGCAGTACACACCAATACTTTTATGCTAAATGATCAACTTTTCCTGATCGATTCCACAACGTTTCTTTCACAATGCAATCGTATGACCAGAACTGGTCTTTATCTTTAATTTCCAGATTATATTAACAGATAACAATGAAATATATAATCCCTGAGTTACATGCATGTATATTCAAATGAATCTGAGTATATTTCAAAAAGTAAAAATGTAAAAGAATGGTAGCACAAAATGATACAAACACCTACACACTGTAGTTTGCATGAAAACATGTGTTCCTAAATCCTACCTTCCTAATTTAACATCTAAAAATTTATAAAAAATGGCAAAACTTGAGGTAACTTTGGCGACGAGCGAATACAATATTGCAAGTAAGAGGATACCATAACTCATTTCTAATCTAAAGAAGACCCTGATTAAATTTTTTAGTTAAGAACATAATGAAAAAAAGATATTTTATGGCTCACAGCTTTTATATTTATCCAATAATACTGTGACATGATTTGTATTGAGTTTATGCTTGATATAAGTAAACTATCTAGAGAAATGCCTAAACAAAAAATGGTCCTCAATCTCATGGGTCTGGAAATACACACTGTTTGATCTTTGGTGACTTTTCTATGGTAGACCGATGTACATCCTCTTACAAATAATATTTACCTTATTTACTAGGCATTACTTTAAGAATATAATGCTTTTATATTAACACCCAAAAGAACAGGGGGCGTTTCACAAATGACAAAAATCAGTGACAAACCTGCTGATAACCAATCAAAAGCAAGGATTTCAGTAGCTTATAACAAAAACTGTCATTTGTCACTGATGACAAGTTTTGTGAAACGTCCCCTGATCGGCGAAATGAGAGCTTGAAGATCAAGAAGTAATTGTTAAAATAATTTTTCAGTTTTCCTTTTCTTTGCTGCCCATAGACCAGCTTAAAGCCCCACTGCACTACTTATAGCTACTTGCGCCCTCTATATAGCAAACACTGCTTAATTGGTAACCATTCGTCCCCATGATCCTCTTTTTCTTATGTTAAGTGAGAGCTGATTTGATGAGATAATCACCTGTCAGTGACCTTGCAGAGTGGTCTAATCCCTCCTGTAAATGAAAGTTTCCTTGAGATCAGATGGCGTTCTAAAAAGATATGACAGGTTTGGAGTTGCAACAAGTCTGTTGACGGGTAGTTGCAAAACCAGTTTTGTGAAACGCTCAGCAGATATGGGGCGCCAAGTGTTACCCTAGTTTTTCGGTATAAAATCACCTCATTTTGTTACAAAATTTGTACCGAATTAATTTTGTTACAAAATGATTTGTACCGAATTTATTTTGTAACAGAATTTTATTTTGTTAAAAACTTTTGTAACAAAATAAATTTTGTTACAAAATGATTTGTACCGAATTCATTTTGTTACAAAATTTTTACCGAATTCATTTTGTTACAAAATGATTTGTACCGAATTCATTTTGTTACAAAATCATTTTTACGGAATTCATTTTGTTACAAAATTATTTTTACCGAATCTATTTTGTTACAAAATTTGTACTGAATTGATTTTGTTGCAAAATGACTTTTACCGAATTCATTTTGTTACAAAATGACTTTGTACCGAATACATTTTGTACCGAAAAACCAGGGTAACACTTGGCGCCTTTGGACGCCAAGTGTTACCTTGGTTTTTTCGGTAACACTTTGCGCCTTGGGTCGCCAAGTGTAACCCTGGTTTTTCGGTATAAAATCACCTCATTTTGTCGCAGAGTACACTCGAAAATGTATTTTGTAACAACATTATGTTATACAATTTATTTTGTTACAAAATGACTTTGTACCGAATTCATTCTGTATTACAAAATGTTTTTTTTTGTGGACGGAATACATTTCGTACCGAACTCATTTTCATTCTGTGTACGGAATTATAGTCCGTGCATATAGTTTTGTGTCCGCGGAATGCACGGTCAGTGAACAGTATACTGTTGATGCTTCATGGGGGAGAGGGGATAACCTTGATAAGAAGTTGTGCTCATACTGCACGCACTGCCTCATCCTGATAACACACTAATAGTAGCGTACACATGTTAATCTGGACATGAACAAAGCGTTTCGCTATTAAAACTGTAACTAGTGACTAGTAAACTAGAATATAACAATGTGCTATGGCATAATACATAGTAACTGTCACATGTCCTTGGCTAAGAATTTTGTATAAGTAAGCAAAAGACAAATATACTGACAGCATTGATTATTATTGTTATTGAGAGAATATAGTTTAATTAAACTATATTCTCTCAATAACCAGGGATGTGTTAGTTTAAGCCCTGCAATAACAAAAATAATAAATACTTATAAAGCGCACTTACTCAAGACGCAAATTGTGGGCCCTAATGCAGGCTCTTTAATTGGAACCTGTAAAGTTACGACGAGAAAAAAGATATATATAACTATAAATATTTGCAAGTTGTAAATCTTTATTGTTCTTTATACCATGGAGGACTTGGGAGGGGGTAGCGGGAGGGGCTGGCGGTATCGAGAGGGGTGATGAGACGAGGGGGTCCGAATAAGGTGTATAATGCATTGGTAAATTACTATGATCAAAAATTGATATATTGAATGTAAATTAATATGAATTTTTTGCTTTTGGACCCAATGGAAGCACATACGTACGTGAACGCTACGGCCTCTTTGCCTTGCTTTGCAGCTTTGTGTTTTAAACTTTCCTTTTATGAAGTTATTGCTTACTCAGTAACTACGGTACGTAGGCACCTTCTTCATTTCTTGCCAATTTAAACAGTATCTTGTTATTATATTCACATTATGCTGTTCTTTATGACTCTTTACTGTCTTTGACTGTTTCCACGTACACACATAGTGTGTTATCAGGATGAGGCAGTGCGTGCAGTATGAGCACAACTTCTTATCAAGGTTAATAATTAGTCCCCTCTCCCCTATGGGGCGCCAAGTGTTACCCTAGTTTTTCGGTATAAAATCACCTCATTTTGTTACAAAATTTGTACCGAATTCATTTTGTTACAAAATGATTTGTACCGAATTTATTTTGTAACAAAATTTTATTTTGTTAAAAACTTTTGTAACAAAATAAATTTTGTTACAAAATGATTTGTACCGAATTTATTTTGTTACAAAATTTTTACCGAATTCATTTTGTTACAAAATGATTTGTACCGAATTCGGTTTGTTACAAAATCATTTTTACGGAATTCATTTTGTTACAAAATTATTTTTACCGAATCTATTTTGTTACAAAATTTGTACTGAATTGATTTTGTTGCAAAATGACTTTTACCGAATTCATTTTGTTACAAAATGACTTTGTACCGAATACATTTTGTACCGAAAAACCAGGGTAACACTTGGCGCCTTTGGACGCCAAGTGTTACCCAGGTTTTTTCGGTAACACTTTGCGCCTTGGGTCGCCAAGTGTAACCCTGGTTTTTCGGTATAAAATCACCTCATTTTGTCACAGAATATTCTCAAAACTGTATTTTGTAACAACATTATGTTATACAATTTATTTTGTTACAAAATAACTTTGTACTGAATTCATTCTGTATTACAAAATGTTTTTTTTTGTGGACGGAATACATTTCGTACAGAACTCATTTTCATTCTGTGTACGGAATTATAGTCCGTGCATATAGTTTTGTGTCCAAAGGCGCCAAGTGTTACCCTGGTTTTTCGGTACAAAATGTATTCGGTACAAAGTCATTTTGTAACAAAATGAATTCGGTAAAAGTCATTTTGCAACAAAATGAATTCAGTACAAATTTTGTAACAAAATAGATTCGGTAAAAATAATTTTGTAACAAAATGAATTCCGTAAAAATGATTTTGTAACAAAACGAATTCGGTACAAATCATTTTGTAACAAAATGAATTCGGTAAAAATTTTGTAACAAAATAAATTCGGTACAAATCATTTTGTAACAAAATTTATTTTGTTACAAAAGTTTTTAAAAAAACTAGACATATAATACTTGTTTGGAACAAGTATAGGTGGGCTGGTCAACTAACATTTGAGACAAAATAGAGCAAAAATAAGCGACATACTGCTTACAAATTCTTAAAAGACAATATCATGTAGATTCATAACGTGAACTAAATTCACCTTCTATAGGCATAACACGCAAATTATGAAGTTTTTGACATGAGGCCTTTAATCAAAATTTTCACTATGATGACGTCATCAAAATGAAAAATGGTTATTACTGCGCTTGTAGAGAATTTTTAGCTACAACATATCGAAATTTTGAAGAAAATTGATCAATATTTACAGAGATACAATCAATTTTACATAAATATGCTGACGTCATAATATGCAAATTCGTATTTTGAGTTCCAAGGCCATTGTGATGATGTCACGATACACTTAATGGCCAAATGAGACATGGAATCATATTTCCGACTCATACTCTATCTTAATATGAAAAAAAATTGAGGATCCCGGTGCATTCCAAAGAGCTATAACGGATTTTGTATAGGCATGTTTTTGCCCATATATGCTATGTATTAAAAGACCTCGCGCGCACTGACATTTATCTTGAATTTACGCTCATCTTGTTAATAATGGTCATAAAGAGATAAACATGGAATCAAATTCCTTGAAAAAATATGAGAAATATCATAAAGAACAAAAAATGGCGATTCTATGTTGTGTAATGGTGTTACGCGCGAAAACGCGCGCGCATGCTCGTACGCGCGATTTTTTATAAAATGCTTAAAATGACCTGAAACGTATGCAAAATAAATTTGAGACGATTTTGAGCATTTAATTTTTTTGCGCGCGCACTGACGCGCGGACGTACGCGCACGCGCGCGTTTTTTGACCTGAAATTGACCGGACGGATATTGACCTTGATCATGATAAATATGAATGAGAAATACCTTTTGGTTATGAAGATATGATCATGAGTTAATATTCACAAAATGGCGTCTAGATGACGTCATCAGTCAAGGTCAAGGTTGAAAACCTCAGTGTGTTTTGTTTATATGCCTATACATATGTGTGCCAAATGTCAAGGCATTTGATTGAGCCATTTTCAAGTTATCTTGTTAACAAAAAAGTGGGTGGAAATAAGAAAAATAAATAAATAAATAAAGGCAATTTTAACAAAAATATAAGGTGGTCTGTATTAGATACAGCCCACCTGATAAACTAGACATATAATACTTGTTTGGAACAAGTATAGGTGGGCTGGTCAACTTAAATTTTAAACAAAATAGAGCAAAAATAAGCGAGATACTGCTTTAAAATTCTTAAAAAACAATATCATGTAGTTTCATGACGTAAACGAAATTCACCTTCTATAGGGATAACGCAAATTATGAAATGTTTGTCATGAGGCCTTTAATCGAGATTTTCACTATGATGACGTCATCAAAATGAAAAATGGTTATTTTTGAGGTTGTAGAAAATTGTCTTAGCTACAACATATCGAAATTTTGAAGAAAATTGATCAATATTTACAGAGATACAATCAATTTTACATAAATATGCTGACGTCATAATATGCAAATTCGTATTTTGAGTTCCAAGGCCATTGTGATGATGTCACGATACACTTAATGGCCAAATGAGACATGGAATCATATTTCCGACTCATACTCTATCTAAATATGAAAAAAAATTGAGGATCCCGGTGCATTCCTAAGAGCTATAACGGATTTTGTATAGGCATGTTTTTGCCAATATATGCTATGTATTAAAAGACCTCGCGCGCACTGACATTTATCTTGAATTTACGCTCATCTTGTTATTAATGGTCATAAAGAGATAAACATGGTATCAAATTCCTTGAAAAAATATGAGAAATATCATGAGTGAAAAAAAAACGGCGATTCTATATTTTTTAATGGTGTTACGCGCGAAAACGCGCGCGCATGCTCGTACGCGCGATTTTTTATAAAATGCTTAACATGACCTGAAACGTATGCAAAATAAATTTGAGACGATTTTGAGCATTTAAAAATTTTGCTCGCGTACTGACACGCGGACGTACGCGCACGCGCGCGTTTTTTGACCTGAAATTGACTGGACTGATATTGACCTTGATCGTAATAAATATGAATGAGAAATACCTTTTGGTTATGAAGATATGATCATGAGTTTATTTTCAGAAAATTTCACAAAATGGCGCCTAGATGACGTCATCAGTCAAGGTCAAGGTAAAAAACCTTACTGTGTTTTTTCCATATGCCTATACATATGTGTGCCAAATTTCAAGTTATTTGATTTAGACAATTTCAAGTTATCTTGCTAACAAAAAAGTGGCGAGAATTAAGAAAAATAAATAAATAAAAATAATAATAAAGGCAATTTTAACAAAATTATAAGGTGGTCTGTATAGATACAGCCCACCTGATAAATAACTAGACATATAATACTTGTTTGGAACAAGTATAGGTGGGCTGGTCAATTAAAACTTGAGACAAAATAGAGCAAAAATAAGCGACATACTGCTTACAAATTCTTAAAAAACAATATCATGTAGATTCATAACGTGAACTAAATTCACCTTCTATAGGCATAACACGCAAATTATGAAGTTTTTGACATGAGGCCTTTAATCAAAATTTTCACTATGATGACGTCATCAAAATGAAAAATGGTTATTACTGCGCTTGTAGAGAATTGTCTTAGCTACAACATATCGAAATTTTGAAGAAAATTGATCAATATTTACAGAGATACAATCAATTTTACATAAATATGCTGACGTCATAATATGGAAATTCGTATTTTGAGTTCCAAGGCCATTGTGATGATGTCACGATACACTTAATGGCCAAATGAGACATGGAATCATATTTCCGACTCATACTCTATCTTAATATGAAAACAAATTGAGGATCCCGGTGCATTCCAAAGAGCTATAACGGATTTTGTATAGGCATGTTTTTGCCCATATATGCTATGTATTAAAAGACCTCGCGCGCACTGACATTTATCTTGAATTTACGCTCATCTTGTTAATAATGGTCATAAAGAGATAAACATGGAATCAAATTTCTTGAAAAAATATGAGAAATAACATGAAAGAAAAAAAAATGGCGATTCTATGTCTTGTAATGGTGTTACGCGCGAAAACGCGCGCGCATGCTCGTACGCGCGATTTTTTATAAAATGCTTAAAATGACCTGAAACGTATGCAAAAAAAATTTGAGACGATTTTGAGCATTTAAAAATTTTGCGCGCGCACTGACGCGCGGACGTACGCGCACGCGCGCGTTTTTTGACCTGAAATTGACTGGACTGATATTGACCTTGAACATAATAAATATGAATGAGAAATACCTTTTGGTTATGAAGATATGATCATGAGTTTTTTTTCAGAAAATTTCACAAAATGGCGCCTAGATGACGTCATCAGTCAAGGTCAAGGTTGAAAACATTATTGTCATTTCTCTATATGCCTATACATATGTGTGCCAAATTTCAAGTGATTTGATTTTGACTATTTCAAGTTATCTTGCTAACAAAAAAGTGGCGAGAATTAAGAAAAATAAATAAATAAAAATAATAATAAAGGCAATTTTAACAAAATTATAAGGTGGTCTGTATAGATACAGCCCACCTGATAATATTTTGTTACAAAATAAATTCGGTACAAATCATTTTGTAACAAAATGAATTCGGTACAAATTTTGTAACAAAATGAGGTGATTTTATACCGAAAAAACTAGGGTAACACTTGGCGCCCCATAAAATAAATTGTATAAAATAATGTTGTTACAAAATACAGTTTTGAGTATATTCTGTGACAAAATGAGGTGATTTTATACCGAAAAACCAGGGTTACACTTGGCGACCCAAGGCGCAAAGTGTTACCGAAAAAACCAGGGTAACACTTGGCGTCCAAAGGCGCCAAGTGTTACCCTGGTTTTTCGATACAAAATGTATTCGGTAAAAAGTCATTTTGTAACAAAATGAATTCGGTAAAAGTCATTTTGCAACAAAATCAATTCAGTACAAATTTTGTAACAAAATAGATTCGGTAAAAATAATTTTGTAACAAAATGAATTCCGTAAAAATGATTTTGTAAAAAAACGAATTCAGTACAAATCATTTTGTAACAAAATGAATTCGGTAAAAATTTTGTAACAAAATAAATTCGGTACAAATCATTTTGTAACAAAATTTATTTTGTTACAAAAGTTTTTAACAAAATAAAATTTTGTTACAAAATAAATTCGGTACAAATCATTTTGTAACAAAATGAATTCGGTACAAATTTTGTAACAAAATGAGGTGATTTTATACCGAAAAACTAGGGTAACACTTGGCGCCCCATACTCCCCCAAACATCAACTGTTCACTGACCGTGCCTTCGCACGGACACAAAACTATATGCACGGACTATAATTCTGTACACAGAATGAAAATGAGTTCGGTACGAAATGTATTCCGTCCACAAAAAAAAAACATTTTGTAATACAGAATGAATTCGGTACAAAGTCATTTTGTAACAAAATAAATTGTATAACATAATGTTGTTACAAAATACATTTTCGAGTGTACTCTGCGACAAAATGAGGTGATTTTATACCGAAAAACCAGGGTTACACTTGGCGACCCAAGGCGCAAAGTGTTACCGAAAAAACCAAGGTAACACTTGGCGTCCAAAGGCGCCAAGTGTTACCCTGGTTTTTCGGTACAAAATGTATTCGGTAAAAAGTCATTTTGTAACAAAATGAATTCGGTAAAAGTCATTTTGCAACAAAATCAATTCAGTACAAATTTTGTAACAAAATAGATTCGGTAAAAATAATTTTGTAACAAAATGAATTCCGTAAAAATGATTTTGTAACAAAATGAATTCGGTACAAATCATTTTGTAACAAAATGAATTTGGTACAAATTTTGTAACAAAATGAATTTTGTTACAAAAAATTTTAACAAAATAAAATTTTGTTACAAAATAAATTCGGTACAAATCATTTTGTAACAAAATTAATTCGGTACAAATTTTGTAACAAAATGAGGTGATTTTATACCGAAAAACTAGGGTAACACTTGGCGCCCCATAAGCAGACAAGTCGAACAAAAGCATTGGGATAAAATTGATCTTGTACTTATGACGGCTTCATGAAACAAGCCCAAGGGGGTATTTCACAAAGACCCCAAGTCGAACTTAGCTCTAAGTTGGACCTAAAATTCATGGAGAGCCATTTGTAGCCTTAGAATAAAATATTTTAGACTTTTCATGAAATCCACATCAAGAACATGAAATCTCCTCAACAATAGAAAGTATGAATCAACATTACACTATGAATATGACGGACAAAGAAAGCGGACAAAATATACAGTTCCTCAGGAAGACAAAGGAACATCCCTTCACTGCTATTATGTAAAAAGTGAATATGCATGTGACACCTGCTCTACACATTTTTACATAATAGCAGTGAAGGGATGTTCCTTTGTCTTCCTGAGGAACTGTATATTTTGTCCGCTTTCTTTGTCAGTCATGTTCATAGTGTTATATGCCTTCTAAAATAACTTTAACAAAATTTTTTCAAAGATGCTAACGGCTTTCCATAATTGTTAAGTCCAACTTGGGATCTTTGTGAAACACCCCCCTGGTTCAAATCTGGAATAGATTCCGTCAATGCATCCCTTTCATATGATTCTTAAGGCTGCACTTGTAAGGAAAGCTCTCTGTACATTTGGGACAGGGATGTGGCTGTGCACTGACTTGTCTCGTTAAATGCCTCCTAAGTTCCGTCTTTGAAACAAAACCTTTATCGCAATGTTGGCACGAGAACGGTCGCTCCCCGGTGTGCGTCATCACATGTTCATTAAGAGCCTGCTTCCTTCCCAGCATCCTGCCACAAATGGAGCACTGAAAGGACTTCTCACCCGTGTGTTTCTTACGATGCCTTGCAAGGTCATGCCCAAAGTTGAATCTCATGCTGCAGTCGGGGCAGTGGTGAGGTTTCTCCTGCGAGTGGATCTTCATGTGGCTAGTGAGGGTGTTCTTCAGATTGAACCTCGCATCACACTCGGGACATTGGAAGGGCTTTTCACCCCTGTGGACTCGTTGGTGGGACCGCAGGGAAGCTTTCGAATTTAATCGCTTTCCACATTCCCCACACTCAGGTAACTTTCCCTCTGAGTGGATGATCCATCTATGGGCAAGAAGACCTTGCTTCGAAGAATAAGTTTTATCACAATCAGAGCAATGGTTACGCTCAACATCCGGGTGTATTCTCAAAGCGTGTTCACGTAGATTACCCCTTGTAGTAAATTTGTCATCACACTCTTTGCATTTGTGTGGACCAGTGTTTTCACTATCGGTATGTATTCTCAAAATGTGATCCTCGAGGGAACCCTTTGTGAGGAATTTCCGACTGCATTTGGAACACTGATACAGACATTTTTCGGGGTGGAATTTCACGATGTGGGCATCGCAACTCCATTTAGCAGTGAACTTGACATCACACAAGGAACAAGAAAAAGCCTTAACACCGGTATGTACTGTAAGCTTATGTCTTTCAAGGTTACCGGCTATGCTAAATGCTTTGTCACATTGTGAGCATTTATAATTCTTTTCACCAGTGTGAGTCCTCATGTGAACAGCCAGCCATGACTTCCCTCCAAATTTCTTACCACACTCCGGACACGCAAACCGCTTTTCTCTGGTATGCGTTCGTTTGTGTTGCAGAAGGATGGCCTTCGTCTTAAAACTTCCATTACATACAGCACACAAGTGAGACTTCATGTGTTTTGCAAGACGATCCTTTGACGTGAAAACCTTATCACACGTACCACACATAGACTTTTCTGTATGACTCCTCATGTGCTGCGCAAAACGAGTCTCTGACGTGAATACCTCATCACACTTACCACACCGAAGCTTTTTCGTCTGGTGATACAGGAAATGTTTCGAGAGCTCTGATTTTGTGTAATATTTCTCAGGACACTTAGTGCACGAAAACGTTTCTTCGCCACTTTGCGCTTGAACCTGTTGCGAGAGATCAGAGTTGGTGAGTAACTTGGTGCACGAAAACGTTTCTTCGCCACTTTGCGCTCGAACCTGTTGCGCGAGATCGGACTTGGTGAGTAACTTGGTGCACGAAAACGTTTCTTCGCCTCTTTGCGCTCGAACCTGTTGCGCAAGATCAGACTTGGTGAGTAACCCCCTGAGGAAGTGAGGGAACCTATGCGGCTTTCCATTGTGGATTCTCATGTGTACACTGACGAAGCACTTCTGACTGAATGTCTTATTACAGACGGGACACTGATGTTTCTCTCCCTTCTGCATCTCTCCTTTCTGCATCTCTCCTTTATGCATCTCTCCTTGAAGCTTATCTCTGTTATGCATCTCTCTTTTCTGCATCTCTCCTGTATGCAATCGCATATGTTTAGTAAGGCAACTCTTTGAACGAAACTTTTTCCCACACTCCGAACATTGAAACGGCCTTTCGTTGGTGTGTGTTCTTTCATGTATAATGAGGTCACCTCTTGAAAAGAACCTCTCACTACAATAACCGCACTTGTGCTCCTTTACCCCACCATGCATGTGCTTCACATGGCTTGTAAGCTCATTGTTTACAATAAATCTCTTCGGACATTGACGGCACTGAAATGGCTTCTCATCATTGTGCCTTCGCATGTGTACTTTGAGGGTACTCTTTCTCAAGAACCCGAAGCTACACACTGAACAAACATGGGGCTTTTCGCCTGTGTGTAATTTCATGTGCTTCCTGAGGACACACTTGGAATGAAACTTCTTCTTACACTCCTCACACGGGTGAAGATCCTCCCCAGTATGGTACTTCATGTGCAATTTTAGGTCATGTTTACGAATGTACCTTTTATGGCACTCGGGGCATGGAAACGGCTTCTGGATATCTTCCGTACGTTCAGTCGTTGCTTCACGACGATCTTCACCATGTTCTTCAGTGGCTCTGGTGGTTCTTGCATGACGATCTTCACCATGTTCTTCCGTGGCTCTGGTGGTTCTTGCATGACGATCTTCACCATATTCTTCAGTGGCTCTGGTGGTTCTTGGAGGACGGTCGACCGAGACCTCACATTGAGCTTGTGCAGGGCTGGTGGTGTTAGAATAAGCACTCTCCTCAATCGAAGAGCCTTCTCGTGCCTGTTCCTGACATTCGAGTGTGAGCATTGGAGTGTCCAAACTACTGATGACATCTGTCAAAGAAAAGTAATGAATTGATTGTTAATTATTTACCCATGTTTCGATGTGTTAAAGCCCTACTGCACTACTTATAGCTACTTGCACCCTCTTTATAGCAAACAATGCCTAATCTGTGCCTGTTGGTCCCCCATGACCCTCTTTTTCTTACTGGTATGTTAATTGAGAGCTGATTTGATGAGATAACCATCTGTCAGTGACCTTGCAGGGAGGTCTAATATCCCTGGCCAAACTAGTACAGACGGGCTTTAAAAAAAAATCAAATTTCTGTATCCATCGATTCACCATGATCACCTGCAAATTGCTGAAGCAGATTTAACCAAACTTGGCCCAAATTTGTTATTTATAAGCAAACAAATATGAAATGATTTCACCTGACGTTTTATAGATGAAAAGTCAAAGGTCACAAGAGTGCACAATTGTAACTCAGTAAACATTTCATTACAACGAAGCCTGAAGAACCAATGAGACAATTCTTATCAAAATTTCCAGTAAGCCTGAAAGAATCAAGTCCATACTTCACCATTACTTCACCTGCAAACACCCACTTGAACACACTACCAATTTTTGTTATTCTTTAATTTCTTTCCAATTTTTATTTAGATATTTTCTGAACAAAATATTTATACGTGACACTCTATTCTCCTACATACTCCTATAACAGCGCCATGTACCCCCCCCCCCCCTTTCCTGGCTGCTATCGACTCAAGCATTCTTGCTTATGATAGTTGGCCTCTGCATTTATCTTGATTATTTTTTTACTTACCTACATACTTTCAAGCTTTCAATTATATATAGTAGACATGTATATTTATATGAATTTTTATATGTGTGTATTTAAGTTGTCACTCTTTATGTAAATCAATTATATTATATACTATTATTGTTATTTGAATGTTTTGTATTTGATTTATCAATAAATGCAGAAACATCTGCTAAAAAAAGAATGAAGTCCTTAAATTCTGGGGTTAAAGGTCAAAATTTGAACCATCATGAGATATTAACATTCTAAAATATGAACTCTATAGATTTACGGGGGCTCTTTTCTGTTTTTCGGGGGCTCTTTGTGGCATTTCAGGGGCTATTTCGCCCCCGAGCCCCTGTGTATTTTGTTCACTGCCCAAAGAGGTTACAATTTAGTTTTTTTGTTTACTTTGCTCTGATGCAGATTGTGAAGCATGGCTCATACCAGGCCCAGGAAAGAAGTTCTTGTGTTCTTGAGAGCCTGTTTCTTCCCAGTTTTCTTGCTTAATGTAATGGATCTGATGACCAGCATTCTCCCACTGCACCAAATAATACCTGTCCTCATCTTCCAAGAGCTTGTCATCCTCTCCTGTAGTGCCTATGGGTGAGAAAAAAAGGGTGTACATGTATATAAATAAATACATGTACTTAAAACATTATTGTTTTAAAGAAGAAGACCATGAGAGAAAGAGGCGGAAAGGAGGATTGGAAGGGGAAGGAGTGAAAGGAGAAAGAGAAGAACAAGGAGGAGAAGAAGAAAAGAGAAAGAGGCGGAAAGGAGGATTGGAAGGGGAAGGAGTGAAAGGAGAAAGAGAAGAACAAGGAGGAGAAGAAGAAGAGAGAAAGAGGCGGAAAGGAGGATTGGAAGGAGAAGGAGTGAAAGGAGAAAGAGGTTGAAGACAAAAAAAAAGGACGTATATAAATAATTACATTTACTATAAAGGTAAAGACCAGTTCTGGTCACGCGATTGCATTGCGAAAGAAACGTTGTGGAATCGATCAGAAAAGGTTGATCATCTCGCCTATAAGTATTGGTGTGTACTGAAAGGTTCTGGTCTTCTGGAGTCATCAAAATGATATGAAAATCAGCCCAGTCTTGGTAAAGTTACAAGCACTGTACATAGAAAGATGTGTAAGGGACTAAGCGATATTTATCCAGTCCGGATAGATATAATAATTTACCAAATATATCAATTAATAGGCGGTTTCCCGGCAAAATTTGTAGCCCTTGTAGTCACCAATTTAGGAAAATGAGGCTGCAATTCGCTTAGATCGCATGAACGTATGCGCACAGGGGCGGCCGAGCAACTTCCAAAGTGGGGGGGGGGGGGAGGGGGGAGGGAGGGGTCACCAAGAAAAAAGGGGCACTTTCTGGAAAAAAAAAGGGCACCTACAAAGGGAAATCTCAAAGCGAAAACATACAATTTTTTTAGACATTGGTATATACTGTACCCCTACATTGTGATTACATTATCAGGGATGATTTCAATTTTTGTTTCACTTTATACACCATACAAGATATTGCTTAAGCATCATACTTTGCAGCTGGGTGTGATGGTTTGAAAATTTATTTGCGAGCGAGCGAGGAAAAAGTTTAAGATTTGTTTGAAAAATTACAACTTATAAAGAGGGAAAAACCCAATCCTCATGGGGTTATAAGCAAAGAAAAAACCTTTGATAAGTAACATAAGTATATCGTCTATAAATGCGTGCGAGCGTAGTGAGCAAGCTTTGGGGGGGAATTGCTTTTAGTCGCTTGAAATTAGGGGCGCATTTAATGATGAGAGGAAAAGGGGACACTTATCAAAAAAGAAAAGGAGCATGTGTCAAAGTACAAAGAGTAATTATCAGAGGTAAAAAATAGGGCACTTCTTACAACTTCAAAAAGAGGCACTCACCAGGGATGAAAAAAAGTCATTCATGAGAATAGAAATGGGCATTTTTTCGACGGAAAAGGGTCCCCCATCAAATTTTGATAGGGGCATTTATAAGAGGTGAAAAGGGCCTTAATGAAAAGGGGATAGGTCCCTTATTAGAAAGGAAAAGGGGCACGTATTATTGTTAAAAGGGAAATTATCAGAGGTGAAATGAGGCACTTATCGCACCTGAAAATGGGCAACGACCAGATATGAAAAGGAGCACTTATGTGAATGAAAAAGGGGCACTTATAATAAAGGAAAATGTGCATTTGTTGAAAGAAAATGGGCACCGATCAGATGATAAACAGGCATTTATTGGAGGTGAAGCGGGCACTTATCTGAAGTGAAAAGGAGTAACTTCTGAAAAGGGTCATTTACCGGAGATGAAAAGGGGCATTTATGAGAAGGGGAAGGGGCACTTTTTATTAGGAAACGGTGCACTTATTAGAAAGGTAAAGGGGCACATGTGAAAATATATGGTGTGCTTATCCGAGTTAAAATGGGGGTAGTCATTAAAGGGGAAGGGGCACTTCTTAAAAAGGAAAAGAGGCACTTGTCAAAGTAAAAGAGGCACCTCTCAGATTTGAAAAAGGCAAATATCAAAGGTGAAGGGGGCAATTATCAAAAGTGAAAAAGGGCACTTCTCAATTCTCATACTTGAAAAGGAGCACTTACTATAGAGATTAAGAATTTAATATGAGAATGGAAAATGGACACTTTTTTGCAAGGAAAATGGGAACTTGTCGAAGGAAAAGGAGCACTTATAAGAGGTGAAAAGGGGAAGGGGCTCTTTTACAAATTAATAGGGGCACTTTTCAAAGTAAAAAGGGCACTATTCCTATGTAAAAAGGGGCACTTCCTACAAAGTTAAAGGGGCTCTTTTTCCTATGTAAAAAGGGGGACACTTTTCGGGTGCTTGAAAAAGTAGGGGGGGGCACTGTGCCCCCTTGCCCCCCCCCCCTCCCCCCCCCCCCCCCTCCCCCCCCCCCCCCCGGGAGGGCCGCCTCTGTTTGCGCATGCGCTAAATGCTAATGCCTGTAACAGGCTGTAAGTTAAAGTTCTATATGGGACCTTTGCCTAATGCCTATACTAGTCCCTAGGCCTTTATTCTCATAAAATAAGGGTATGTCTATGCTCAACTTTTTCTGGCCAGAATCAGGCATCTGTTACGCATTTAGTTCAAAACACGGTTGCGTCCTTTCTCATATTTGTAGAATCACCGAAAAACGGCGATCATGATCGCCGATCGTACACCCACAAAAAGGTGCGTTTACGATCGGCGATTCTGGGCAGCATAAACGCACAATCATTTGTATACGCGTTTAAATGGGGTCAACGCACTGACCTCTAGCTCTAGTGGGTCTACGTAGCATGCGCAGTGACCGGTGTAGGTTTGCGAATCCAACTGCAAGGCCACCCAGCCAGATTCAGATTTGCCTGGAGGAGCCAGAGAAGTGAGCATGCCATAAACAGTACACCGTGGAACTGCGATTACAATGAGCGTTTACGATGAGAGTTTCAGATCGCTCATTCTTCCTTCAAAATCAAGCATAAACGCACCCTCCTAAGAATAGGGAGGCCAATGCCCGGGCGTAAGGCTTCTACGCCTACGATTTGTGCGCTTCGTCGCCCCACTTTCAAAAAATTAGCAGAGGGAAAAAAATGATGTAAAAAAAAAAATTGATGAAAATAAGAAAAGAAAATACAATCATACATTTCACAACATACCTATAATCACGGATCTGTAACAGTCTTTCACCATTTGTTGACGATCTTGCAGATTTTGACGTATTTGAGTCCAATAATTCTCGTAGCAGAACAACTTTACGAACGCGCATCCCAGACTAAGAAAATCCTAGAGGGCGTAGAGGTTTGCTCACTAAAAACCTTCTCATGGGCTGAAGGTAGACACTAAAAATATGGGATCCGTTTTGAGTAAAGAACTTTTGATAGAGATCAACATTTCAGATGTTCACAATTGCCACTTCTAACAACTAGAAAATATAAAGAAAAAAGATTATATCTTTTTAAATACAGATTTTTACAAACTGAACATTCGAAAGTAGATAGAGTACGATGTTTCTGTCAATCTTGCGTTGGTTTGAGCCCTATAGCTACATCCATCTCAAAATGAGAAGAAAAACTGTGAACAGTGACGTCATTGTTCGCGCCAAAAATAAAGGGTATTGCGACATATGTCTGAGCTCCACTGAGCTCCGGTCAGATCGTGCGCAAGGCGTAGTCTTATTTATAGACCCTAGTACCTTATTCTCACAGCACTAGATACGAGTGTCGTGCAGTATAATGTATGAGAAGTGTTAAAAAAAATATTTCAGTAAAAAAAAAGTCTACGTGAGCAGTCTATACTCCAATTGAGAATTGAAATGAAAGCCATGATTTGAAGGTGTGTGTTGTATGACACATGGTTAGTGAGTGTGTATGTTACGTATAGCGAAAGGGAGAGAGAGAGAGAGAGAGAGTGAGAGAAATATTAGTA